>CDFF01071653.1:0-19164 GCA_000826265.1 Acanthamoeba culbertsoni
GACGTTGCCATCCTCGTCATTGCCTCCGGTGAGGGTGAGTTCGAGGCCGGTATCTCCAAGAACGGTCAGACCCGTGAGCACGCCCTGCTCGCTTTCACTCTCGGTGTCAAGCAGATGATCGTTGTGTGCAACAAGATGGACAACGTCAACTGGGCCGAGAACCGTTACAACGAGATCCAGCGTGAGGTCTCGGGCTACCTGAAGAAGGTCGGCTACAACCCCAAGAACATCCCGTTCGTGCCCATCTCCGGTTTCCACGGTGACAACATGGTGGACAAGACCGACAAGATGCCCTGGTACAAGGGACCCACGCTCCTTGAGGCCCTTGACGACATCAAGCCCCCCAAGCGTCCCATGGACAAGCCCCTCCGTGTGCCCCTTCAGGACGTCTACAAGATCGGCGGTATCGGTACCGTGCCCGTCGGCCGTGTCGAGACCGGTATCCTCAAGCCCGGTATGGTGGTGACCTTCGCCCCCGTCAACGTGACCACTGAAGTCAAGTCGGTCGAGATGCACCACGAGGCCATGCCTGAGGCCGTGCCCGGTGACAACGTCGGCTTCAACGTTAAGAACGTCTCCATCAAGGACATCCGCCGTGGTAACGTGTGCGGTGACTCCAAGAAGGACCCGCCCCAGGAGACTGAGGACTTCACCGCCCAGGTGATCATCCTCAACCACCCTGGTCAGATCCACGCTGGCTATGCCCCCGTGCTCGACTGCCACACTGCCCACATTGCCTGCAAGTTCAAGGAGCTCCTTGAGAAGGTCGACCGTCGTTCTGGTAAGAAGCTCGAGGACAACCCCAAGGCCGTCAAGTCCGGCGATGCCGCGATGGTCCTGCTCGTCCCCTCCAAGCCCCTCTGCGTTGAGACCTTCACCGAGTACCCCCCTCTCGGCCGCTTCGCCGTCCGTGACATGAGGCAGACCGTTGCCGTCGGTGTCATCAAGGCCGTCACCCGCAAGGACCCCAAGGCCGGCAAGGTCACCGCCTCCGCCAAGAAGGCCGGCAAGAAGTAAACGCTCTTCGCCTGCTTTGTATCCTCGTTCCCTCCCTGTCTACGCCCCCCCCCCACTCCAAGGAAGCACGGTCTTCCCAAGCCGCTCTCTATGCTCTGTGTTGCCCTGATGAGTGTGGCAAAGCACAATTTTGATTAAACACAAAATTACTGCACTTGTATTTGCCTTTCTTCGCCGCCTTGTACGCCAGTTCGCCTCCAAGTTCCCTGCAGCACCTCATTCCCCGTGCGGTGCAAAGGCACCAAAGCGAAACTGAAGGCGTAGCGCGTCAGCGGAGGCACATGGTACGGTGGCAGCACGGTGAGACCAGACCACGAGTCATCGCCTGGTTGGGTTGTTAAAAATATGACAATGGCGTCGTCGTGAGTATTTACCTCCCACGCCCAGGGTCATGTAGTCTATACACAAGTGCGCGTGCTCTTGTGGCGATAGGTGTGTGGGGTGCTTTGCTGCCTCCAAGGCTGGCACAACAAGAACAACATCGCTATCTTTGGCTTGTGTCTTTGTTTTCGTTTACAAGGGGAGGGGGCAAACCCTGCTGAGAGTAAGGCGACGCACTGAACTGGAAGACTTGCTCCGGCTTCGTCCGACATAGCAGCAGTCCGGCACCCTCCTCGCTTGTCAGGCCGATCCATCTGACATCAGTACGTAGGCCGCAATCCTGTGGACGAACATACGGCACGAAAAAATCCTCTATGCGCTGTGCACTGTATAGGCCCACCATCGCCCTGCAGGTGAATAAGGAGAGCACACTCAGATCGGGTCAGGTGAAGCTCGGAACGGGAAACTGCAAGTCTCGAGTGCTGCTGGCGTGCCCCTGCTTTCTATCCACGCAGTTTTCATGCGGACCGCGGCCATAGTAAGTGATCGTGTGGTCGTGAGGCGCCTCCCACAGGAGCCCCACGCGTGGAAGAGTCTTCAGTTCGTCCTCCTTGATCATCACTTCCCACACTTTGCCTCCGATCCGCACCTCGTTCTCCATCTCGATGGGGCTATCGCCAGGAGTCGGGACCGAAACAGGAATCTTGTAAACTACGTCGTGCTCGACGAAGAAGTGCTTACGCAGGTCCATGGCGATAGCAGCCTCCGCTTGAGGCGGATGGTAGAGGAATCTCTGGCGAATATGGATGACACCCACAGAACGCTCGACTGCAAACGACTCTGTGCGGCAGACAAGAGAGTCCAGGCCGAGCTTGCGCCAGCCCCTAATGTAATCGCGATACCGATTCTGCTCTTAGCGTTGCACCTCTACGCAAAAAAAGGAAAAAAGGAAAAAAGGAAAAGGAAAGAAAAGAAAGGCATCATCACGAATGGGGCAAAGTGTACACTGCTGGGCCTAGGCCTTGTGACTCATCGTTGTCGGTGGGCGCCCTCCACAGATTGAGCCGTGGACCCGCGAGCAGGCGAGTAGGCGTAGTGGCGTCCTTCTGCATTGTTCGGCAACACAGAAGGGGTCATCAGCCCTGCGTCAACACCTCTTTGGAACATAAAAGGGTAAAGGGATTTGGGGGGGGGAGGGATTTCGTTCGCACTGAAGTGACAGCTATATGCATGCGGCCGTTGACCTTATTAAAGGTGATGATGGTCGTCCTTCCCTCCGCACTGGGTGGGAAGACAAGATGAAATTCCATTTGGTCCTCGCTGATCGCCACATCATCCGGTGCGCTATGGAAATGGCCTCTTGTGCGCTCCAGCTCACCAACGTCGGTCGAAATGGTGGCATGGAACTGTTCCCATGCAACCAAGTGGCCTTTGCGTGCCCAAGGCTCATCGTCCCTGAGGTGCCAGCAAAGGTTGAGCCAGAATTCTCCCCGATGCTGGTCGTCCTCTTCGAGGAACCGGTGATGCAGCTGCTGGGCCTCTCCTGGACGCAGGATCGAATGCGGCAACTGCCCGCGAGCCACGACCTCTCCGTCGCAGAAGAGCGACCACTGACCATAGCGCACTTCCGTCAGCTGGGGTGTGTTGGGTGTCCATCTCATGTTGGAGGGGGGGTGGCGGTGGTGAGGTGTCACCTCAGCAACGAGGTGCGCGGTATCGCGGAACGTGTAGTGGTTGCGGATCTCCAGATCAACTTTACGGAAGGGATCGAATGGCTCCTGGCCGAGAAGTCTCACAATTACAGGTTGTTGCACTGCAACGAAACCATGAGACAAATAATCATAACAATCGGCACGACCCGACAAGAGGAGGGGTGAGGAAGTGGTTCCTCCCAACCTTTGTGGCATTCGTGAATGGCAGGATGGGGCACACGGTCAGGGAACACCAGCCCGTTGATGCAGAAATTCCTTCGCCCCCCCCCCAAACAAAAACAACCAATTAGCGGCACTTTGACCAGCCGAACACTCGACCATCCCCGGATTCGGGGGAGGCATACTTATCATTCTTGTGGTCTCCGAAATCGCCGCCATAGGCAAACATGTAACCGTCTGCGGTCGATTTGACCAGACCCTGCCACCACCGGGGAACAAGCCAAAGTGAACAACAATAGGAAAGTCACAACGCTGACCAATAGGATGATTGAGGCGAGGCAATGTGAAGCTGTGATGAACCTGGTCCACCCAATCCCAAATGAACCCTCCAGCCAGACAATCGTGCGCCTCAAACACGTCCCAGTATTCCTTCAAGTTTCCCGTACTGTTGCCTGTTTGGCATTTTTCCCGTTTTTTTTTGTTTTTGTTACATTGAATTAGAGAAGGTTTTTTCGAGTCAAGGGGGAAGCGCAGAGACGCACCCATGGAGTGGGCGTACTCACAGAGCATGATGGGTCGGGGCGCTTCCTTCTGCTTCTCTTCGATGGCGGCCTGCCTAAGCCGCTCTGCAGTGGAGTACATGAAGCTCACCACGTCTACCACATCGCTTTAAGTGGGAAGGGGGGAGGGGAGAGGAGGAGGTTCAGTCATTCCCCTGCGTTCTTTGCTCCTCTGATGTTCAAGAGGCGCGTCACCTGTACTGGGCGGGCTCATAGTGGATCGGGCGCGAAGGGTCCCTTGCCTTAAGCCACCGTCGCATAGCGACCTGGTTTCGACCGAAGCCACTCTCGTTGCCTAGCGACCACATGATGACGGACGGGTGGTTCTTGTCTCGCTCCACCATTGCCGCCAAGCGGTCTACGTACAACGCTTCATATCTATCCTCGAACTCAGCCGATTTTTTTTTTGTCGAATAAATTGGGATTGGAAATTGGGGGGGATTTACGTGGGATTGTCGGAGAAATAATCCCACAGGCCGTGTGTCTCGATGTTGGCTTCGTCCACCACATAGAGCCCGAGATGATCGCACAGGAGGTAGAAGTAGGGGTCGTTCGGGTAGTGCGACGTGCGCACCGCGTTGAAGTTGTTCTGCTTGATCAGCTTGATGTCTCTAATGGCCTCCTCCTTGCTGTTGCTCAACGTGCCTTCCTCGTCTTCGGCCTTCTTGCCTCGCTCTACCCTCACCGAAGATGGCGACGATAGCGAGCGGGAGGGGAACGACGAGAACGACCCGATGCCTCGCCAGGCGTTGAATTCGTGTCTGTTCACACCCCTCAACTTAAGGGGGCGCCCGTTGAGCAGCAGCACACCTGAGGGTGACACGCTCACCCGCCGGAAGCCGGTGCGCAGCGGGTGGTACTGTTGCATGACGACCTTTTCGCCTGAAGTGATGGTAATGACAAATAGGAGCGTGTAGAGATGAGGCGTCTCGGCGGTCCAGGGTCTGACGTCTGTGACCGTGGTTTCGAATACCACCTCGGCTTCATTGTCGCCACCAGGGGTCGCGGATTCATCCCATTGGGCGATGTCTCTCGACATGGTCTGCAGGATGAGCGGTTGACCGTCCGCGACGGAAGCCGGTAGCCGGGCCTTCCGTTCATTGAAGAAGGGACGATGCGACAGCTGTTCTGCATCCATGATACGCATTTCGACACGTGTTGTTTCATGCTGGGCATGCTCGGAAGGGCCAGCAAGCCGACCAATGCGGAGGGTCGCCCTCATGGCTCCGGTTTTACACCTGCAAGTGAAAGGAAAAAGCCAGGAAAATGAGGGCGCCATGGATTCGATTAGAGGCGGAGGCGATCTTTTAAGGAGAGGGGTGAGGTGAAAGTTCAGAAAGGAAAGAGAAAAAAAATTCTACTCTACGTACCCATCATCGGTGAAATCAGCGCGAACGAAAGCGTCACGAAGGTGGACGCGGGGCACATAATGGACGCATACGGAACGAATGATACCGCTCATGTCCCAGAAATCCTGAATGTGTTTCGCATTCAGAGGGGTGCGGAATGCCGTTTGGTTGAGGGGGGGGGAAGGGGATGCAGTGAACACGAGTAGGGGGGCACGTACCTGGTCCTCCAGGTAGGAACCGACGGACCATCTGTAAACACGCACCACGAGCACGTTGCCTTCGGGCTTCACGTATCGACCAATCCTGAACTCCTACACATCATGTGACACCTACTGAGCGACCAGAATACACATATTTCTGGACTCCACATGATAAGAAGGCAGACCTTGGGCGTGAAGGAGTCCTGCGCATACCCCACCGCATGGCCATTGACCCACACATGGAAGGCCGAGCGCACTGCCTCAAAGCGTAGGAAGACCTGGCCCGCCCCTGCGCCCTGGTCGCCCGTCTACAAAGCGAGCATTGATGAGATGAGTGCTGTTGGGATGGCACCGAGGCAAACGTACCACGAGCCAGTAGGCCGGCAAGGAAAAGGAGACCGCATAAGTTCCCACGAAGTTATCCTTCGGCGCCAGCGGTGGCAGCACCTGGAACCAAATAAAAGGAAACGGATGATATATGATCATACATTATAGAGTGTGACGGTATGGCAATACCGGATCAAAGGGATATTTGATGTTGGTGTAGACGGGAACGTCCTTGTTGCCCTCGTCTGTGATTTCCTCGGCAATTTCGCCCAACAAAGCGAGCTGCCAGTTCGAGGGCACGTCAATGTCCACCCATCCCGAGTTTTGGGAGGAAGCTGCATCAGGAGGAGCAAAAGGATGTTGTGCAGGATCAGGGGCCAGAGATGCGTTTAGGGCGTGCTTGAACTTCCAGCTGTGGCCGTCCAGACACAGCACATTTTCGGATGGGGCGTGCGGGCTGCTGGTTCCTCTGGCGGCGCCCAGTGATGTTAACAGTGCACAGCGATACGCCCGCATGAAGCGAGTGTACCTAGTACTTGTAAGGAGCAACAGGGGGTGGACGGAGCGCAAGGCAGCGTAGGGGTCACGAAAGGGTGGCAGCCATGCCCTTGGAGCCTCTCGACCTCTATGCACTACTACATCCCGAGAAGGTGGGATGAGCAAAGACCCTCAGTGTTTCAACGGCTAAGCGAGTGGTCGGTACCCGAAGGACAGTTCCAGTCCGTCTCCATTGAAGATTTCTTCGTTATTTTCCCCCTTCTCTCCTTTCTTTCAATTTTATAATCCCAAATAAACCATGGAGACTGAGCCGTACGAGTGGCCAGATGATAGTATCAGGGAGATTCTAGAGTTTTTAGATCCGCTTTCGTTGTTCTCTTGCGGGCAAGTGTGCCAACAATGGAAAATGCTCGTTGAAAATGAGTTCTTTCAACGTGGCAAGCGAGCTGAGAAAAAATCCGACTTTGATGCAGGTGCCCCCTTTTGCCCTTGCTTCCCTTTGATCATGAATGCACATTTTTAATCAATCGCTCGCTTTTCTCCCCAGCTATACGGTATTATTCAGCAGCCATCCAACTCAATCACACATTTTCGCGGGCCTATAACAGACGGGGTAACGCCAAGTACATACAAGGCGACCGCACCAGTGCAGAGAAGGACTGGAAGTTGGCGGCTTCCTATGCTTCCCCCACGTTTGACAACACCATTACTGTCTCCGAGGCGATGATAATTAAGAGCAAGATCTCGGTTATTGAGGGCAACTATTCCTTGGTGAGTCTGTCGTTGCCCCCTCCTTCGCACATGCGTGCTTACCACCGAGGTGGCCAAACACCCACAGGCGCTGGAGGAAGCCGACGAAGCCATCAACGCTGACCCCAACAATGCCGACGCCTACCACCAGCGAGGCTTCGTCAAGTCCTTCACTGGCGACGTCGATGGTGCGGCGCTTGTGTCGGACAGGGACTGTCTGTGGTGATATTCCTTCTGAGCTCACGCTCTTAAGTGCCACAGGAGAGATAGAAGACTTCTCCAAGTGCATCGAGCTGAAGATGCGATTGAACCCATGGGATGCCTATAATGCATACAACAATCGCGGTCTGGCCTATCAGGTGGCCTGCCCTCTCCCGTTTATTTTTCGCCTTTCTTTTCTAACGTCGATGCCGGTTCTCAACTGCAGGACCAAGAGGACTGGGAGGGCGCAATTCGAGACCACACGGAGGCCATCCGACTACAACCCAACTACGGCATCGCGTTCAAGCATCGCGGTAAAGCCTATCGCTGCTGCGGAAAGCTCGAACTCTCGTTGTCCGACCTGACGCAGGCCCTTTCCGTACGACGGCCACCAGCTCGCAGCCCATCGCACGCTTCCTAAGTCAAGCAATTCATTAACTCTGTGTGTGTCTTTCGAAGTCGAACCCCACCGACGTGGATGCGCTGGTGGAGCGCGCTTACACATATTACGAACTGGGTCAGTCCACCAATGCCATGACAGACTGCGAGGCCGCGATAGCGGTGGATCCCTTGTGTCATGATGCCTACACGGTGAAAGCCGGGCTCATGGCCGATGCCAGCGACCCCGACGGAGCCATTCAAATACTCAGTGAATTACTCGAGCGAGCTCCCGACGCATTCACGTTCCGGTTTAGGGCCGAGCTGCGAATCCTGCGACAGGACTTCGAGGGTGCCAAACAGGGTAGGACACACCACAAGTTCGAGTATGATATCACCCAGCGTGGTGCTGATGCATCGATATCCCCTCCTCAGATTACCAGCGGTGTCTCGAACTCGACCCCGGCGACACAGAGGTGCGAATGCGGCTGGACCACTTGCTAGAGCATCACCCGGCGCCACCGCACCCCACTTCCTCGTAGCCCGCCCACACTGTACAGACAGACCTGAGAAACAACAACAAAGAACCAAATCGATTAATTTACGCAAGATTTCGATCGAAGTGCCACACTTGCAAGTACTCCAAAAGGGAGCCACCGATAAATCGGGAAAAAAGTAGACGGCACAAAGTCCCCACAAGCTGACCTCACCCTAAGCAGACAGGCAGGGTCTCCTTCACCCTCTGTGCTTGCACGAGACACTGAGCTGGTGAAACGGGTTTATTTCCTGAGTAGAACACCACCCAAGTTGTCGCGTTACTTCTTCCTCGTTCTGCGGTCCCACCCACCCTTGCAAAGCTCCTTCCCATTATGCAAAAGCGGCAGCGGCTCTGTAGCGGTACGGACGATGTCTTAGGGTTCCTGCCCATAGAGCTGTGGCATGAGGTCTTCCACCATGTGGGTTTCTTTGACTTGATGGTACGTCCTACACGAAAAAAAGGGATGTTTTGTGCCCACCCCTTCGCCAACCTGTTCCTCCTGGTTCCTAGGTGTCCCTCCCACGCGTAAACAAAGAGTTCAAGCACATGGTGGGAGAGATGAACGACTACCTTTGGTGCGTTCTTTTGCTTTTCAGTACGTTTCCACTGACTTGGGAAAGTATCAGGTACAACTTGTGCAAGAGGGTCTTTGGAGTGGATCATATCCGTTTACATTCTTCCATTATCGCCTTCTTTCCCCGCGGATGGAAGGAGGTATTCGAGGCCAGGGGTAGCTATTTCTCCCTTTGCAATCCGTCACTCGGGTTCCTCTCATTGTAGGCAAGCTAACCCATGTGTACTACAGTAAAACTTCTGTTGAGGCTGAGTGGGGCTGATTTGGCGGCGATAGCCAACTTCCCTCAAGCTCAGGTGTGTGAGCAGAGGATATGGGAGCCCAAAAGCTATCATCTCAGGTGTGTACATCCTCCCCTGCGCCCCATGACGTAGTAGTATATCTCCATAACTCAGGCCAATCAGACTGGCCGTTGGCCTGAATGACTTGCCGGAGATGAAGGAGATACTGTTCATCCTCAAGCACCGGCAGCTCTTTGAGACCTCGCACGATCGTTTCCTGCAGCTTCTCCATCCCAACGGAGAGTACGACATGCTTAGGCGATTCTCCTTCTTCCAAGGGGGAGATGTCGAGAGTCAGGCCAAGAGGATGAAGTGTTTCCACGTCGTGGCCGAGTTGGGCCGCAACATCCGCTTTCTCCGCCGCGGACTGGGAAAGGTCAAGTATGCCAAGCGGATGTCGCGAGATGGTCGCCTTGAAGACCAGGATCCCCAGACATGCCGCAACAAGAGCCTCAAGTCCGTCCAATCCTGCGTCTTCGCGATGCGGCCGTTGGGCGACGTGAGCGAGAACGACACTCTGGTGTTGGAATGCATACACAACGCCGGCAGGATCACCCTCTCCTTCCTCGACCTTAAGCACGGGAGAAAAGAAATCGTCGCCAGCAGAGAAAGCCTCACCCTTATGCACCTGCGGAACTTCCTCCTCGTTGGTACCAAGCTTTTTCGTTCCCTCTCACACAGTAGAGGGCCGTGTCTAAGCTGCTTGTCGCTCTGTACACAGAGCACCCAAGCGGAGTGGACCGGCTGATCGAGAGGATGCGCCTGCCTTTGGACGCGGTGCCCGATTGGTTGTTCTACTTCTTCGTCGTGTTCGTGTGCTGTCTGGGGTTCGCAGACTCGGCCGGCACGGTGCAAGACCAACTCGACTCTCTGGTCGAGCGAACTTGCCGCCCGCGCCCTTCCATCGAACAAGTCCTCACCCTGCTCAGCAACCACTGAGATTTAACCAACCGTGTACTTATAAGTTCTTCTTTATTGTGCTTGGAGCGGGGGGATTGATGGTTTTTCGGTGGAACAGGAAAAGGGACGGCGAAAGAGGCAAAGGCGAGAAGGCTGAGCTCAGCCGAGGTATTCCGTCTGGCCGCCCCTCCCGGCGAGAGCCATGACCTTGTTGTAGGAATAGACGCAGCCATCCTTGACCAGACCCGGCAACGATACCCAGAACTCGTACTGTGGAATCTGATTCTTGATGCCCTCCTCCTTCCTGCAGTCGTCCCCACGCCGCCCCCACGAAGTTATATATATTGTTTTTGAAAGCACACCTATTCGGATTTTATCTGTCCTCCTATGGTTTCGTACCTGTAATACTTGTTGAAAGCGAAGCCGCCGGCGAAGTAGACGATCGTCACGCAGCCCAACCTGACCGTTTTCGCCACAGCCAACCCACGATCAGCAGGGGATTCGGGAGGGAAGGGGGGTAGCAGAAGGGGAAGAGGGGACATACACAATGATGAAGATCCAGCCGCCGGCCAGCCCACCGTCATCGCTGCGGGATGCGATGATCCGTCATCTTCCATCTACGCCGAACAGAGGAGAGGGAGGACAAAGATGGGGGATAAAGTCACCTGCCGCCACCGCCGCCACCGCCGCCGCCCCCGGAGTCGCCTCCCGATCCCGTGGATGGACAGGCATACGTGGACTAGGAAAGATACTCAACATGATGGGAAGAACAACAATGGCCAACATGTACACATGGGCAGCAGTGTGCACCTTCCAATCAAACTCGAAATTGTTGAACACCGGCTCGGCGCCGTTCGGACCCTGTGATTATTTTTTTTTTAAGACAATTATTGTTATGTCCATGGAACTAAAGAAAAAAAAAAGGAGGTGATATGGAAATCGTACAGGAACCATAGTGCCGACCGAAGAGAAATTCGGATCGCAAATGAAGTCGATGGTTGTCTTGACAGTCCCCGAACTAGCGGAGAAGGTTAACCGAAACCCCTGTACGCCATTTTTTCCCCCTCTTTCAATGCTATTGCCACTGTGGCAGACTTACGCGGGCACTACCGCACCTTTTCATTTCCCTTGCGCGGCGAGGAACTCCATTGCACGCCTGAAAAGTCCCCCAACGACCACCCGCCTGATGAACCGAAGAAAAACAAAGAAAAACAAAGAAAACATGCAAAATCAGGAATAAGCGTCTTGCAGTCGGACATAAAAAAAACCACTCAACTTCCAAACATAGGAGGGGAGAAGGGACGGATCAAGCACCTGCGGTGGAACCAGAAATTCGCTGACACAGGGCCGCGTTGGGAGTTGTCGAACACTAGTGGCAAAAAAGCAAAGAAGAGGGGGGATAAGTCCGAATATACCGGAGGCAGACAAGTCTCGGAAAGCGCACAGTAATGGACTGGCACGGGGTGTAGGTGACGACGTAATGGTCCCACGTGGTTTTCTATTGTGAAGTTTGCTTAGCAAGGAGCGGGTTGATGGCATGTAAGGGAGAAAGAAGAGAAACCTGCTGGAAAGAGCTCAAGGGGCTCAAGTCGTACTTATTCCCGTTGAGAGTGGCCTGGCATGTAGACTGACCTGCGGCAAGAGAAAAAAGAAGGGCAGATGCCACATACAGAAGGGGCCAAAGAGAGAACATGGACGGGTTGAGTGAACCGCGCCTCCGGTCCATTGCACTGCCGCCGTGAGGAAAAGTAGGAAGAACGAGAGAGGGGACAAACGAAACGGGAAGGGAAATGTTTATTAGTCGACAGAAAAATGTAAGTGCCTATCGCCCTAATTGGCGGAAGAAAAGACCCTTAACTTCACGAGTGGCCCGCCGGCAGTCTTATTTGCCACACGGACTGTTGAACATGGGCAACACCCAGCCCACAATTAATGCGCAGGGTTTCCATGCGATCGCCTTCGCTTAGCGATTCTCTTGGCAGGCGAAGCCATCTTCTTCGGCGAGTTGAGCGACTTCCGCTTGGCCAGTCGTTTGCGAGCGGGTGTGGTGGAGCCAACCGGTGCATTTTCCTTCCTGCTCGATTTGATAGCGCTTGATGACATCATTTCATCATCCCTACCATAACCCTGTTCAGTTAGTCCTAAATCCAAAGGCTGGCCTTGACAGTACTTTGCGATTGTTGCAGCTGCGCTTGTGAGGTAGCAATGGCGACACACGGCAATATACTTGTCACTTCCTCCAATGACCTCCACCGCTGTCTCCGAACCGAGCCTTTGCGTGAAGCTACAGAGACGGAGGCGGTGAGGCATGCATGGGATGAGGAGTGGCGTGAGGCTGCACCTGGCATCCTTGGAGCAGGACATGCACACAGCGGAAAGCTTAGTAACATTCTCAGCGAGAGGTATGAGCTCAAGAACAGAGCCGAACGGCTTGCGCTGGAATGTCCCATCCAGAGCAGCCACGATGACAGTTTTGCCCAAGTTGGCCATAAGCTCGCAAAAGGGGACAATATCCACAAACTACAGTTTGGTTAGCGCTAGTGGCGCGTGGATGTGAAGCCTGGGGCGAACGCACGAACTGGCCCTCGTCAATACCAATACAGTCGAAAAGGGCAGCCTCCTGTTTCACTTCGCTCAGTCGAGTGCAGGATACTGCTGCGAGCATTTGTCTGGGCAAGCCAAGTTAACCTGGTGCAATTATTGGGCTACTAAAGTGAGCCACAAGCAAGATACCTGTCATGCGTGGCCATGTTTTCGACGCTGTAGCGAGAGTCTGCTGCATACTTGATAACAAAGCAGCGCTGCTTAGCGATGGTGTGTCGCCTAATTCGTCGAATCAGCTCAGTACTCTTGCCGCTGAACATCGGACCGAAAATCACTTCGATCCTTCCTGCATTTCGCTTCTCGCACTCCATTGAAACAAGTTGGGCAGTAAACAGGTTCAGTTGGTCTAGGTAGGAGAAAGTTCAAAAGAATGAACTCACGTTCAATCTTTTAACGGCCCGTGACCGTTGGTATTCCCTAGTTCCCGCCTTAGAAGTTAACGGCCAGAGAAACCTTACGCAAGTACCACAGAACGTGTGGGTGTTGCAGCCCAACAGGAGAATGCCTGCTGGACATTCACTCTATCTGAAGCGAGATTCCTCCCGTAAGCTATCAGACGTGCTGTCATGCTTGACATACGCTTCCACCACCACCACCTATAAAGCTTTGCTTGCAGGTACCCTGAGGTAGTATCAACAACAATGTCTGAACCACACAAAGTCAATGCCAAAGACGGTACGCGCCTCTCCTTATTCTTGCAGCAAGCTACAAAACTTACCTCTCTTGTGTTTGGCAGTTTCCGCCCTGAAGGCCGAGCTTCAGGTGGCCGACACGAGAGAGCAGCTGGACATTTCGCGCGAGAAGGCACGGGCAAACAAGCAAGCCTTTTGGGATCAGCAACCCTCCAAACAAAAACACGAAAACTATAAAGGCAGTCCGCTCCTCCGACGCAAGGACTACAACCACCAACAACAGCCTGGAGGCGCCATGAAGGGCTCGTAAAACCTTACCTGGTTGCACAAGTTCGTAATAAACTTGAACATAATCCCAAAAGGCTTGATCCTTGATTTGTGTTCATCACACCAACCGGTTTCATTATAAAATCAACAGAGACAAAATGGGAACAAATGCGCGGGTTGTAGAAAAAGATTTAGTTGCCCTTCTTGCGGCGAATGTTGTGCACGTAACCCTTGTTGAGGGGTGGCACAGAGCGTGATGATCCGCACACAGGCGATTGGCACACAAGGAAATGAAGACGATTCTCCCTCTTGAGGATTGTGTCGCGCCCCTTGCAAGTCTTGCACACCACATACTCGTCGATGTACTTCTTGAGTAGCGACTCGAGCTGCTTGGGCATGAAGCGACCCTTGATGACTACTCGGCCACTACCGTCCAAGTTGGCTGTGGTACCGAGCTCCACAATCACGTAAGTGAGCAGATGCTGAGGATTACGGTTGAGGGCCTTGACGATGGCGGGGAAATTGGACCACAAGGTTTTGCTGGTGCCCACAAGGTAGGCTTCGGGAAGGGGCACACGCTTAGATCGCTTCTGATCGGGCTTGTCACCAACAAGCTCGAACACACGGTGAAGAAGAGTATCGTAGGAGTAATCTTCGACATCAGCCTTATTGATGCCAGCTTCCTCTCCATTTGGTCCCTCCTTGGTCTCCTCCGATGCGGTTTGGGCGGGAGCGGAGTCAACCTTCAGTTCTTCACTGGCTGCTGCCTCAGCGGTGGGCTTCTTCGCCTTCTTTTTCTTCTTTTGCGTGGGATCGAAAAGAGCTATCTCAGCTTCCGCCATGATTGTTGTGTGAATGAGGCGATGACTGAAAAGATGCTTTTGAGCTACCGCCTTGCGGAATTTGAGAATACTCCAGAGTTTTCAGAAACTCCTTGGAAAAGAACGCAGAAAAGAGGCAGAAAGAGCAGCGAATAAATAAGTTAAAAAAAAAAAAGCTGCTGCCAAACAAGAGTGATACATCACTTGGCTGACGGCTTCTTCTGCCTGCAAGAGAATGAGTAAAGTGAGCGTGCCTGTTCAGAAATTATGGAAATAATTATTATGTGCGTACATGAGCTCCATCCACCGTCGCAGCGACTGAAAAGAAAATCAGCACGATCCCAACGCCAAAGACGGTGTTATCGATCTGGCTAACAGGCACATCAGTGTTTATGCGTTACCTCGCTTTCCTCTTCATCATCCCCCGAATCGTCGCTGGGCTCTAGCGGAGGCAAGCTTGACATGACACCCTACAATATATGGAAGCTAACAGTGAGAAGCTTGTGACGCAACTGCGAAAATTTGGGATGTGTGGAATAAAACCTCTGGGATTTTGAAGTCAATGTACAAAATGATCCTTTCTGAGTCGCTGTCATTCCAGGCGGAGTGAGGGAACGTATCATCAAACACGATCACTTCTCCAGCTTTTCGCCAGTGGTGAACTGTATTCGCCCAACAATGACGACGAAGAGCGGCCATCAGGTCAACCGCAAATTATCACCGGTGAACACGTTTTCCTCTCACACATCGCACCTTGAGGGCCACACACGAGGCTCGCGCCCGACGGAGGGATTAGCAGACCCAAGTGGTAAGCCAACGAGCCGTACATGCGACCTAACGAGTATCGTTTGCCGGTATATTGCCGATCAGGAGATTATCGAACAATTGGGCCGGGGAGGAATGCAGGTTTTCGGACCCGTGAACCCCTTGTGGGTGTCGATGCCGGAGCGGGGCTGGATGCGAGAGAAGCCAGCTACACGAATGCCCGGCACTTGACTCAGCAGCTTGGTCGTTTGCGGGCACAACTGTGTGTGTGTGCGTGCGTGCGTGTGTGTGTGTGTGCGACAGCGAGAGAAAGTGAATATCCTATCACCGAATGCGTCGGGGCGAGGGGTGTGCTGCTCTGCATTGCCGGCAAAGGGCAGGGTTGAGTTGGTGGCAAACGCACGTTGCAATTCTCGGTCATGTACTGGCCGTTGTTGACGAGCCCAAAGATGGTCCAGTCATTGTTTGGGCGCTCTGGGTTGTTCACAGACCACCAATGCAGCCAGCCCTGGCATACACCACAGTTGTTGCTTACTCAGGCTGCAACCGCTGCTCTGTTACTGGTATTGTAATAACTCACCTGCTGATTCTTGGCTGCCTGATAGAAATCATCAAATTGCTTGTCATTACACCAAACGCCAGAAAGTTCGGCCCCGTTACGTGATTGGGGGGCCACAATGCCTGAACCAAGTGCGCGTTGGAGTTCTTCCGTAATGAGTTTGCCATTACGTGTGAGGAGATCTAGATGAGGGAAGAGGGCAGGGTCGTAGAAGTAATGATTGTCTTGCGGTCGCTTCGGTTGAGACTGTTCCGGCAGGAGAGAGAGAGGAGTACGAGAGGCAGCCCGCTGGGCCGAATGAGCAACCACACTTCCCGCAGCGTCCATGCTTCTCTCTTTTCTGACCTTTTCCCTTCTCTCTTTCGTGTGAAAATGCCTGTTTCCTTGGTTCTTTTCCTTGTTGATGGGTCATAACATTTTTCTTTTCTTCAAACAAATCTGAAAAGTATGGGCGAGCCTCACGATGAAGAACAGCGGTGGTCGCTGTGGCACATACTGCTTCATCCCATTGCTTCTTATGATGACCTTATGGAAACCTTGCAGTCGTCCAGCGATCAGACATTCAAGGAAATTGGGTACGTAAAGCAGCAGTGGTTATACTGGATTGATCCTGAGGCAAGGGAGTCTTGTTGACCGTTGCCTTGCTGCGCAGGTACATGATGGCCGTGGCACTCAACGCGGTTTTGTTGCTCGTGAAGTTTGCTCTGCCAGACTTCTGGAAGGTACGTGCATTCTTACTGTGTCACAGTCTTGGCCACTATGCCCTGGCACTTCCGCTCTCGAGCTCTCCTCTCTAACTCCCCCCAAGTTGGCGTTCGGTGTGGCTCTGATGATAGTAAGCGCCATCTTTGCCGTCCGCTTCTTCACCAGAAAACGCAAGTATCAGATCTTCCAGCGGGCAGGTTCCAGGGTATGCACGCATTGTGCAGATGTTCTACCTTCGTTGTGGCCTTCTTTAGCGCATTTAACATGGCTGCTGCATGTGTGTCGCGTCTATGTGGGGCAGCCCTTCCACTCGCCCAACCTCCGTTCCACTGTTAAGAGCCCCCGCAAGGCCGCATCAAACAACGTGCGTTCTTCCCTCACAACAATACCGCCTCTCGGAGGCCTCCTTCGCTCAGCGTTGCAATCCGTGCGCCGCAGTTGTCCGCAGATGAGATCACCGAAGTGAGCGAGCTCTACCTTTGGGACCCGCCCATCGTTGCCCAGATTGTGTTCTGGTGTGCCCTTCTCCCTTTTCTCCCCTCTCCGTCCATCTTTCCTGTTCTTCGCTTTCTACTGACTCCATTCGTGCCCTTTGCACTTTTTCCATATTGTGCGAAGCTATTTCTCGCCGCTGCAGGTGGTCGTGCTGCTGGCCGCCTCCGATACCGACCTGACATCCTGTGTCTACTCCATCCTGTTTGCCGTCGTTATCGCTTTCACGGTGCGTGGCTCGCCCTTTTCTCTGGAATCTCCCCTCTTTGGCCTCACACTTCCCCTTCCCCCTTTCCCGCGCGTTCCGTCTCTGCAGATATCGTTCCTATGCAGCACGTTCACCACATGGAAGAACGACCAGAGCATCATTTACAACCAGGTTTTCCAGCTGGCTCCCCTCACCCGTTCTCTCACCGTACCACACTGGCTCAAGAGGGATGCATCGTGGTTGGTTGACAGGCCTACGCGGAGCAGACCCGCTTCATGCTGTCGCAGACGGCCAAGCCCAAGGCGGACGCGGCCATCCAGGCCGACTCTGTCGACACCCACGAGACTTCCTACCTCTATCCGGCCTTCCCGCCAGCAGGTATCATCCACGCCGACTTCCCCTCTCTCCGGCCCGACCTTCTGCGTTGTTCCGCCATCTGACGAACCGATGATGTCATGCGTGCAGTGATTGCTGTGCCGGGGACACCGACCGCCTCCGCGACGCCCAGGAAGGCGTCTGTCGCCGCTGGCGTGCAGACCACGCCACAATCACCCGCTTCCCAACTCAAGAGGCGCAAGAGTACGCTTGTGCAACCCTCCCCCCCCAAATAAGGAGCACACAAGTCCTAAGAGCCTCTCTGTGACCCCAGAAAATCCCTTCCAGCAGCAAGATGAGTAGAAGCGCTTGTTGCGGTGGCCTACCCACACGCACGCACACACGCACACACGCACACACACCATATATCCCCCGCGTTCCCTTGTAGATATCCTCTTGTGAATACACCAGGAGTTGTGAGCGGTGATGCACTCCAATTCATTGCTCGCTTATTGCGTGCAACAAGGAAGGAGGCTTTTAAGCTATCAGGTGAACACATCTTCATCGGTGAAGAGCAGGTCCAAGTTCTTGATGTCTGCTCGATTCGGTGCTGCAGAAGGGAGGGAATGAGCTCGGTCCCTTGGGAAGGACGGACCGAAGAGGGGCCACGCACCAAGGTCTTCGTGTTGAAGGAATGACAGGGGGAACTTGGTGAGGTGTCCGCGGATGGTCATGAGAAGAGACTTCTTGAGGTTGCACTCCTGCTCGTTCATCGTAACGCTCCAGTCCTTGAGGAAGAGAAGGCACGGAATGGAGTCGTGCGCCACCACGGGGAACACCTCACCGTAGATCTTGTCGTTTGCGTCCATCCTCGCACACCACATGTCCCTGACACCACCACAACCACAATCGTCGTCACAGTATTATAATACTGTAGGAAAGAAGCCGCAAAGGAGGGGGAGCGCACTTGAACGTGGCGTGGCTCACCGGATCGTCCACCAAATCTCTCTCGTGTGCGGACAATCCCAAGTGCTGCGAAACCCGAAATGGCCAAGGCGAGATGAGACACACTCGTTCACGGGACTGACTCTCTCTCTCTCTCTCTCTCTCTCTCTCTTCATTTGACACGAGGAGCAGCCACGCACCTCGCACCACAGATTCCTTCGCAGTTCGTAGGCAAAGCGACATTTCTTGTACGGCCTGGCGCATGGCAGTGGAGAATGAGATGAAGTGGTGGTGATGGTGATGGTGATGGTGATAATGGTGAGGTGAAGAGGGGTCGCGGCTAGCCTTCGCCACATAGGGTGTGTGTGTGTGTGTGTTGCGTGCGTGCGTGCGAGGACGAGTGCAATCGTACGCTCCGTTCATGCGGGAATCCACGTAGTCGGTGTCGTTGATCATGACGCATATCTCCGAGTCGCGTTTGCCCAGCATGGAGCGGTCGTTGATGTTGGCGGAGCCGCAGATGACGAGGCGGTCGTCGACGATCAGCAGCTTCGAGTGCACGTAGATCTGCTCCGTCACCGCGGTGCCCCGCCCTAGGAAATCGCTGCGCGACGCGGGTGAGAGAACACCCTTTTGGCAAAAGCCTACTCCCTCCCCCCCCCCGAGAACACCGTGTTCTCTTCTCTCCCTTCTGGATTGGTGATGGTGATGGTGATGGTGATGGTGATAATGATGAGGTGAAGAGGGGTCGCGGCTAGCCTTCGCCACATAGGGTGTGTGTGTGTGTGACGGTACTAGGTGCGGAGGGCACAAAACACGATGTAGTCGCTGGCGTCCTTGTCGGGGAATTCCCTGAGGGAGGAGAAGAAATCCAGCAGGTTACCAGACCAGAAACAGCTCGTGAATGGGGGAAGGGCTTTGGGAGAAACGAGGCTGATGGTGGCGATAATGGGTGGCGGTGGCGGCGGCGGCGGCGATAAGGGCCGCATAGGCGCACGTACTTGGCGAAGCGTTCGAGAAGAGATGAGCCCCCGCGCGTGATGGTGTGGTAGTTCCACCTTAACAAGTTGTTCCCAACCCCCCCCC
>CDFF01071653.1:53102-79126 GCA_000826265.1 Acanthamoeba culbertsoni
CTCTCTCTCTCTCTCTCTCTCTCTCTCTCTCTCTCTCTCTCTCTCTCTCTCTCTCTTTCCCCCACTCCATCTCCCCCCCACCTCTCTCGAGAAGGAAAGGATCCTCCATCTCATTATATTATTGGTGCCAGGGAGGAGAGCGAAACGCTGTGGTCCATCAAGGACAAGCTAAGCGCAAACCTTGACGCGGGGCAGCTCAAGTACATGCTCGAGTACAACAAGCAGGAATCCAAGGCACGTGATGCATGAGGGGGGTGCCCCTGGGGAGGGAGGGGGGTCGTCTCGCTTACCCCTCGAGTGGGATGGGAATTGGGGGGGGAATCGTTGTATTCTTGCTTGGCGGGTACGGGGTGGTGTGTCCGTGTGTGTGTGTGTGTGTGTGTGCTGCAATCCGCCAGGGCGGGATAGCCAAGCTGCTGGAGCGCTGCGCTGATGGGATGCTTTTCGGGGCGCTGCCGCCCTGCCCCTCCTGCAAAGAGGGGCAGCTTGTGTGCATCCGCGGCGTCGAATACAAATGCACCGGCTATGCCTCTGGTGCGTGCCACTCCTGCCCGGCGTGCTTGCTCCCCCTCCCCCCTCCCCATGCGTGGCGAGCGAGTGATTGGCTGAGTGATTGCCCGCTGGGGCCTGGCAGCGTGGAGCAAGTGCCTGTACACGGGCACGGACGTGCAGCGGCTGCCATGGAAGATACCCTCCGCGCTCAAGGATGCCTCGTCCTTCCTACGCAACTGGAACTTCAAAGCCGTGCCCTCTCCCCTTCCTTTACTCCAGCCTCCTTCTCTCTTCTCATCCTCCTCACCCCTCCCCTGCGAGGCCTCTCTGCTCTCTCTGCTCTTCGGTTATGAGATTAACTTCATCACCAACGTAGAGGAAGCCCGTGGAGCGAGAGAAGGTCGATCTGCCTGTGCTGGAAGTTCCGCAAGTCGCAGATTCGGGCAGCACCAAAAAGCGGAAGCGCCAAAAAGACAACGGCGAGGACGATGATGATGAAGAGAATGAGGAGGCGGAAGAGCAGAGCGCCAAGAAGAAGAAGTTCAAGGTCAAAGGCAAATCAGCAGGTGGGGACCTTGACGCGCCACACGCGCGCACTCCAGCTCCCTTGCGGGCATGCTGACATGCGAGAATCTAACGGCAGTGCATCCGGACTCGGGCCTGGACGAGGAGGGACATATCTACCAGTCGTCGTCCGGCACCCTCTACAACGTCATGCTCAACCTCACCGGTACTTCCTTCTCTCTGCTCTCTGCTCTCTGCTCTCTGCTCTCTGCTCTCTGCTCTCTGCTCTCTGCTCTCTGCTCTCTGCTCTCTGCTCTCTGCTCTCTCTCTCTCCGTCCACACACGCGTGCCGCTGGGGGGGGGTAGCTTCCTGCCTTTCCCGCATGCTGACCGCGCCTGTAGACATCACCTCAGGGCTGAATTCATACTACGTCCTGCAACTCATCGAGCTCGACGCCAAGAAGACCGTGCGGCCATCTCCCTCCTCCTCCCCCCCCGCCCACCACCACCACCACGACCACCAGCAGGTTGGCATGATGATGGGTGGGCGAAGGCGCGCTCACCGCACTGGGGGGTGGTGGATTATTGGGGGGGGCAGTGGTACGTGTACAGGAAGTGGGGTCGGGTGGGCACCTCCATCGGCGGCGACAAGAAGGAAAAGTTCAGCTCCTTCGAGGCGGCCAAGGCCTCCTTCGTGAAGATTTACGAGGAGAAAACGGAGAACGCGTGGTCGCGGCGACACCAGTTCGTGAAGCAGCCTGGCAAGTTTTACCCCATCGAGATCGATTACTCGGCTGATGACGAGGACGATCAGCTTGTCGCGGTCAAACAGAAGGCGCAGGAACTCAGACGCAACAAGTGTAAGCTCGATAAGCGCATCCAGGAGCTCGTGCAGCTCATCTTCGACATCAAGGCCATGCAGGATACCCTCCTGGAGCTCGAGATCGACATCCGCAAGATGCCTCTCGGAAAGCTCTCCAAGCGCAACATCCAGCAGGGCGTACGCACCGCGCCCTCGCCCATCCCCCCCTCCCCCCTATGCTCCCCAACAGCCTGGCCAGCCCATCCTCATTCATGCATACTCTGCCCCCCGTGTGTGTGTGTGTGTGTGCAGTACGAGGTTCTTACCGAAATACAGAGTATACTGAAGCGCTCGGCCGGCCCCGCCACCAAGACACGCCTCACCGAATGCACCAATCGATTCTACACGTACATGAGCACATACCCCCCATGATCCACCCCATCCGCCCGTCCACACGTCCGCCGCTGATCGTGCAATGGGCGCATGCTACAGCATCATCCCACACGACTTCGGGATGCGCTCCCCGCCACTGATCGAAACGGAGCAGCAGCTCAAGGAAAAGACGGATATGCTGGAGGCCCTCCTCGACATGGAGATAGCCGCTTCTCTTCTCAAAGAAGGCATGCCTTCACCGAACAACCATCGCCGCCCGTCTCCTCCCCATGTGGGAGGGGAGGGCAGCCGCGCGTGTTGGAACTAAGTGTAGATCCTGTGTCGGGATTGTGGGGGGGGGTGGCGTCAGGTGGCGGCGCGGAGACCGCGGACCCGATCGAGCAGAACTACCGCAAACTCAACACCCACATCGTCCCTGTCGACACGGACGACGTATGTTGTTGATGCAATGTGCTGCGTGCCCCCAGGCACCTGACTGCGGGGCTCCTTATGGATTTGGGTGGCGGCGGGGGCGGCGGGTGGTATGGGGGGCGCGAGCAGGACGAGTGGGACATGGTGTCCAAGTACGTGTCCCAGACGCACTGCCCAACGCACACGGCATACCGGCTGGAGCTGGTGGACCTCTTCCGCATCGACCGCGAGGGCGAGTTCGACCGATACATTCCCTTCTCCTCGCTACACAACCGCATGGCACGTGCCCCCCTCCCCCCCCCGGGTCTGCATTTCCAGCCAGCCCTGACGCGGTCCAGCTGGAAGCGGAAGAAGACAAACGACAAGTGGGGCAATAGTCAGCAAGAAAACGAAACGAAGCACACATTGCCGTGCTCTGGAGTCTGACTCTGCTTTGCACAACAGCTGCTGTGGCACGGATCTCGCTTGACCAACTTTGCCGGCATTCTCTCGCAAGGCCTTCGTATTGCTCCTCCCGAGGCCCCCGTTACCGGCTACATGGTCATCCTCCCTTGTTTTTGAACTTTATTATTATTATTTAGTTTTTTTTTCCAATTTATTTTGTTCCTGCCGAGATAAGATATTCAAAGGCAAGGCTCGATGGGCGGGGGGGGGGCAATAGTTCGGCAAGGGCGTGTATTTTGCAGACATGTGCAGTAAGTCCGCCAACTACTGCTATCCTAACCGAGAGAAGACGACTGGCCTCATGCTCCTAGGCGAGGTTGCGCTGGGGGACGTGGTGGAACTCACCCAGGCGCAGTATATGGACCAACCCCCTCAGGTAACAACGCTGTGGCTCCCCTGCCCCCCCCCCTCTCCCAATCGACCACAAGACGTAGGCGATTCTAGACAAGAAAAGAAAAGGGCGGCCACCCTTCTAACAGGGGCTTTGGGGGGGGGGGCATGCAGGGGTACCATAGTACGAAGGGATGCGGCAAGACCGCGCCCGATCCGAGACAGACTATCGTTCTGCCGGACGGTGTGCAGGTTCCGCTGGGCACGCCTGCTCCCACCGGTGTGCAGAACACATCCCTGCTTTACAACGAAGTACGTGCGCACGCGATTTGTTATCCCCCTCCACGTCCTAACCACGCCCTTCTCTGGCAAAAGTTTATTGTCTACGACACCCGCCAGATCAACCTCAAATACTTGCTTCGGGTCAAATTCCATTTCTACTGAAGCCACGGGCAGTGCTGCAGATTCCGAAATTCCGATGTTATTGATATAAGAAACGCGTGTGCTTTATTGCTATAAATCCTTAGAGGCAGCGCCGCGTGCAATCAAGTCTTTCAAAAATGGAGAGTGATTGCGGCTACTCCTTGGGCGGGAAGGTAGAAGGTATCGAGCGTAACCGACTGCATCGCAGGTGAGATGGACGGTGGTGGGTTAGCGCCGTGGGGGGGCCAGTTCGAAAAAGCTTACCGTGGAGTTGGCGGAATAACGGATCTTTTCCACTTTAAGTTCGCTGGAGCGGATGAGGAGATCCACCTGGTGCTTGTTGAGGTAGTTAGGGCTACCCATTTGCTTCCACAAGGCGGCTGGGTTGCAATGAGTGTCGTCAATCCTCTCAAGGGAGGCTGAACCATCACCCACAACGGGCAGCTGAAGGGCAGAAGAGTGTTTAGCGACGCCAACAACTCAGAGGCAAAGGGGGGGGGGGATGCGCACGCCGCTCACGGTGATGGAAACCGACTGGGTTTGAATGGGATGACCAGGAATGTTGTGATTGTAGGCGATGATGATGATCTCCCGCTTGGGCTTATTGAGGATGGCGAAAGTGCCCACAGTCGGGTGGGCGCTGCCCCGCACCGCGAGGCGCTCTTCGCCAGTACGATGTAGAATTTGGAAAGCCCTGAGGGGAGGGGAGAGAAACACGTCCGCGGTTAGGGCCGCGAGCAGAGCCCCACCAGGTATGCACCAGCTATCGGAAACAATGGTCATCGTGCCTGTAGACGGGCTTGGGGACCTTGTGAATGGTCATCATGCCAAAGCCCTGGTGGAAGGGCACAGAATCGAACCCTCCCTCCTCGAAAATGTCCGAGAAAGTCCAATACGACATGAAATCAACAATGCCCTGAATGTCCTGGACATTGAACATCACAAAGGCAGATGCATAGGGGTCGTCGTGCTTCCCGGGATAGAATAGGCCGCTGTTATACTCGGAGTAGACGAGTGGATAGGGGCTGGCCTCGCTTCTCGCTTGAGAGAAGACCTTCTTCATGATGTCCCTCTGGAGGGGCTGCACGTCGGTGGGGTACTCGTGGGTGGATATAAAGTCAAGGGGCACTGCTCGCGTGCAACGGAAAGGAAACCACGGGGGGGAGGGGGACCGTTATGGTGTTGTGGGGAAATGGATGGATGGATGGATGGATGGATGGATGGATGGATGTGGTGAGCGTGGCGTACGGTTGTTGGCGATGACGAAGGACTTGAAGGCAGGTATCCACTGGCTCTGAGCGGTGGCGGGTCCGCCGACAAGAAGGCGAGAATCAATAGCCTTGATGGCCATAGAGGTGTAGTTGTACAGCTTGAAGTAGTCGGCTTGCGTGCCCGTCCAGAAGTCCAGGTTGGGCTGTCGGTAAGGATCATGGCGCGCCATTTAGAAGCTGGCTACATCATTGAAATGACAGAGATGGCAGTACCTCATTCCACACCTCGAAGTACCACGAACGCACCTGCGAGGAATGCCCGTGAGTCAATCGGCACCATGTACCACCACAGGAGTGGAGTCTCGTATGCTAGGTACCTCATCAATGCCATAGCGATCAATAGCATGTCGTACGAAGGCGGTCACAAGGTCGGTCCACTTTTCGTAGTCCTACGAAAGCGCGGCATATTGAAGACGGTCAAGGGCAGAGGAAAAGGAGAATCGGGAGGAAAGATGTGCACCTTCGGAGGAGAAGTGTTGCCCTTGTAATGAAATACGTAGGTCTTATTTGACGCCAACGCTTCTGGCATGAAGCTGCACGGTGCGGTTCATGGTTGCAACGCGGTGAAAGAAAGTCCGTGAGAGCAGAGCATAGAACACGCAAGAGGCCACAAGAACACGAGGAAAATAAGAGAAAACCTGAGCTCAACGTAGGGCTTCATGCCAATAGAAAGAAGAAAGTCGTAAATCGAGTCGAGGTTGAAAAAAGAGTACGTTGGGTTGCCCTTTTCATCTATTGACAGAAGCGTGCTCATGTCATCGTCAAAAATGGCGTGAAACCTCTGAACGGACACGAGGAGAGCATGAGGAGTAACTCCGACAGTTCTCTAAGTAGACAAAAATGGGGAAAATAGAATGCACACCACGTATTTCACGCCCAAGTCTTGGCGAGCGAGGGCCAGATGCTCCCGATAGTCCTGTCGCAAAGCTAACAGGGCATGGCCAGAGCCTACACACTCACTCCAGTAATGAGGCCAGTGGGTCGTTGGCTGGCAGAACCTGGTGAGCGTGAGACTATAACAGAAACAATTGGGCAATAGTACCTGTTTTAAGTCCACCGTAAAGCTGACTGGACCAGCCGACTCGAACGAGGGAGTTGCAGAGGCCCCTAAGAAGAGCACTGAGGTAAAGGTCATCAATAATAACGGGATGAAGCCCACAATACGAGCAGCAGCGGGCATTGTACTCTCCGGCAGTGGTAATAACACTGTTGCGGACAAGTTTCATTAAGGGCTAGAGACGGGAAAAAAAGAAATATTTCAGGATATTTTCTTTAGGCTCCAAGTACGCGGAGGCCACACTTTGACGCATGCGTCGGACATCAAGTTTCTCAGCCTCCTACTGGCGCAAGGTGGCTCACAATAGCAGCCAAGTGCTGCCGCGCTATCTTCTCCGTATGTCCCCTTTTCAGCAAAAGTGTTGCTCATATTCCCTAAATTTGAGCAAAACCTGATACAGGGGGATTTTCGACTGCGGAGGGTGAGATGAGCGTGGAAGGGATTAGCCTATCTTCGGCCTTGCTAGAGGTCGCCCGCACGAAAGGGCTTGATCCCACGGCGCTATTAGCGTGGGAGCGAGTGGCCCGGCTGGTGTTGGAACCTGCCGGGCTGAACACGGTCGGGGATGTGTTGGCACTCCCGGCACAAGACGCGGATGCGGATTTGGTAAACAGCAACGACTCTATTGCGCAGCGCGCCAAGCACCTGCGCGAGCTGGCTCTTCCCCAAGGAGTCCTACGCGCCCTCGTTGATTTTCGAGCTGGAAAGCATGATGATACGCTACGAGGACTTGCCGCTACACTGGTTAAGCGGCAAGAGCTGTAAACAGATGCTGGTCCGTCCAAAAAAAAGGACAGAATTAAATAAAATGGTACACACCAGGAAAAAAACTAGAATTTAGCAAAAAACAGGCCAAATTTTTAGTATCGCTCTTTCTCGCTCTTTCTTCTTCGTCCATCGCACAGCATCATGGGAGACGCGCTCAACCTTAGGGGTATTCTCAAGGGCCACAATGGCTGGGTCAACAGCATCGCCACTACGACCGAAAACAATGACATGATCTTGTCCGCTTCCAGGGGTCCGTTAACTTTCCTTCACATCAGCAGCAAAAGAGCCTGAAGTTGATCGCCTATACTCCTATACTCCTTCTGACTGAACAGACAAGACCCTGCTCGTGTGGAACCTTACCCGTCAGGAGGGTGCCTACGGTGTGCCCAAGAAGTCTCTCAAGGGTCATTCCCACTTTGTTCAGGACGTGGTCATTTCTTCCGATGGCCAGTTCGCTCTTTCGGCTTCGTGGGGTATGTAGGCCCTGTCCAGCTGTCTGTCGCTCAAGTGCAAGCTTTCTAACTCTCCTATCCTCTTGATAAGACAACACACTGCGTCTGTGGGATCTCAACGCCGGCACTACCACTCGCCGCTTCGTCGGCCACAGCAAGGACGTGCTCTCGGTTGCTTTCTCCGCCGACAACAGGCAGATCGTGTCTGGCTCGCGTGACCGCAGCATTAAGCTGTGGAACACTCTTGGTGAGTGCAAGTACACCATCGATGGCGAGGGTGCGCACACCGAGTGGGTCAGCTGCGTGAGGTTCTCGCCCAATGCCTCGAACCCTGTCATCGTCTCCTCCGGCTGGGACAAACTGGTCAAGGTGTGGAGCCTTCACAACTGCAAGCTCCGCACCAACCTCAGGGGCCACACCGGCTACGTGAACACCGTGACTGTTTCCCCCGACGGATCGCTTTGCGCCTCGGGTGGCAAGGACGGCACCGCGATGCTGTGGGACCTCAACGAGGGCAAGCACCTGTCGTCCCTTGATGCCGGTGAGATCATCCACTCGCTCGTCTTCTCGCCCAACCGTTATTGGCTCTGCGCTGCCACCACCGCTGGCATCCGCATCTGGGATCTCGAGAGCAAGAGCGTCGTGGCTGAGCTCAACAAGAGCTCTGCCGGTCCTTCCTTCTTCGGCGAGGAAAACGACCCTAAGGACAAGGACCCCACTCCCATCTCGCTTGCTTGGTCTGCTGATGGTTCCACCCTCTTTGCCGGTTACACCGACAACGTTATCCGTGTCTGGGAGGTCTGAGCGCTTTTTGGGCAGAACGCGTCCCGCTTCGGCAAGGGAAAATATATTTAAAAAAAATTACAAAAAGAACTCAACCGAACACGTGAAAAGTATTTTGCGACGTTTTAAAGCATCTCTTGCGAAGTGCAGCGCTTGCGTCCCACAGGAAAAGCCAGCAAACTCTTTTCTCTAAATGGACATTGAGTCTCTACTTGACCACTTTGTTAAAAGCACTTAACGCGCTCTGTTTTATTGTGCTTCACTGAGACAGACTGGCGTGTTTTAGAGTCAAGATCCTGGAGTACGTTTTTGCAAAAAACGATGTCTGGTTCTTGGTGGTTGGTAAGGGTGCTGGAGCTAATCGGCAGACCCATGAGGTTGTTAAAGCTGTCATTGACCTAATGCAAGAGCTTTCAGACAATCTCATTACTATTACCATCTTCTTTCTAGAACATCATAATAGATTGCACTCTGATACATTGACACACATGACTTTAGGCCAGTGTTAGAGAGATCAGGAAAATGTTAGGAAATTCCTGCCTGGAATTTCCCCAGATCAAGAATTACAGTTAAAATAACAGAAATAACGAATATATGACTGTTAAACGGTTAGCCAGTAACGGCTAAGCCTGGGTAGAAATACCCAAACCTTTATTGAATAAAGTTAGATTCTCCCACACACAAACTCCCTCATTCTTGGGGTCTCCACTGCCCAGATTACCCTAACTACAACACCAGCAATTCCAATTCAACCATGGAAGAAACACCACCTGGCAAACCAAAAAACTGCTTGGAAAAAGCAAGCATGAAAGACAGTGGTAGTGATGAAGACTAAGGATAAAAGCAACAATGGACCAAGAAGTGCAAGTCAGAAACACAAGCAAAAAGGAAAAGAACCTATATAGATAGATAAAAAAAGGAAAATGATGAACCTATTTAGGGCATATGTCACAAGTTTGCATCCTTCCCAACACATGGCAGAAAGAGCTCATCAAAAAGTAAATGGTGGACTTATAATATATATAATACTATTATTACCATTTTCAAAAAAAAGTGTCACTTGAAAAATGATTTTTATAGACAAAAAACTATAATGATAATAATATAACATTTAAACAAAGAAAAACTAAAAAATTTGTACATTACACTAAAGAAACATAAGCATCGATGTGCATCGGTTTGCAACAAATCAGTGAAAATATTGATTTTCTTTTTATTTTCTATCAAATTTCTAAAAATCCTGGATAAATCCCAATTTTCACGATACATCAAAGGACTGATGTGCATTGGTCTTGTTTTATATATATGTTGGTTGAACAATGAAAAATCTCTTATCACAAAATTATGTATAATGTTTTTTCATATTTGTAAAAAGTGTTATAGGTACTTTTTTTAAAAAATGGGTTTAATGTGCACATCAAGTTATATCAACCCATCATGGATGAACTTTGAGTTTGCTTTTTGGGAGCAAAGAACCTTGGACTACGGTTCCTCATGGAGTGGGCGCAACCTGACTATGGACTAGAGAGACCAACACACCATCATTTAATTGAGCCTTGGCTCCCTCCATGTTGCGCCGGTGCTACGCGGGGTGCATGGATCTATTAGCGAAAAACAGCGCCGCTAGTTGAAACAGATAGGAATGCCTGTCTGGTAATACTCTGTAATAGGTTCAATTCCAAGGGTTATTGGCTCTGCGAAAAAATGTCCAGCAGCCGCTCGGCGGCCACCCCCACAGGTGTTGAGCCCCTGGCCACTTCTGCCTCGTAGCGGGAGAGTTCCTGCTGCACACCGGGGTGTCTCTTAAACCGATCCACAAGCTCATCGGCAATGAGGCGCCACAGCCACATTCTCTTCTGCTCCTCTCTTCGTCGCCATAGCTCGCCAGTCTCCTGTTATGGGCGGCGAAGAAAGTGTGAGAAAAAAAAAAAAAAGAGGAAACAATCGCGGGAGAACAGACGAACCAGCATGGTGTCCCGATACTTGGCGAGAGTGGTGATCACGACATCCATTCCCGTGCCAGTTGCTGCAGAACAGGCCAACACCTATGAGTGAGGGGGGGGGGAAAGAAGGACCATCAGCAAATATTGTGTGGGTGCGGGGACCTCCGTTTCACGTTTCACACCTGAGGCATCCAGCATTCGGACTTGGGGTGCAGCAGCTTGAGAGCGCTCTGGTACTCGAACTGAGTCTTGCGGGCAGTGTCCGCCAGAGGCCCGTCGGCTTTGTTGACCACGATGAGATCAGCGAGCTCCATCACGCCCTTCTTTATGCCCTGCAGCTCATCCCCTCCTCCTGGCGGCACCTGCACGACACGATTGTAGGCAGGCTCGGGCTTAATGCCAGTGCTGTGTACGGTTGCCGCTGTGTCGTAGAAAGGAAGGAGGGCGGAGGGTGGACGGCACGAGCAAGAGGAACATGTCCACCATGGATTCGACAACGGTCTCCGATTGCCCAACGCCCACCGTCTCCACGATGATATAGTCATAACCCGCGCCCTCACAAATGGCAATGGCCTCGCTCGTGTAGCGCGTCACCCCCCCTTTGGCCGTAGGTGTACGTAGTACACAGCAAGGGGGAGGGGGAGAAGCCATCAGAAGAGAGCAGAGAATTCCCACTTCGGGCCAGCGCCCTCGTGAAGCATTCTGTGGAAGAGGTACCGAGCGTGCCTCGCGTGGGGGAGGGCCTCACGTAGGCGCTCGGGTGGTTCGACAGCCGCAGCATTCTCGTTTTATCGCCGAGTATGCTCCCTCCAGTGCGCGCGGATGACGGATCCACGGCCTACCAGGTACAAGAGCGCAAGAAAAGTTACTGTGCGATCGAAATCCCTCGGGTGGCGGTGATGGTGCAAATTGCATGGCGGTGTGTGCGTGCATACGAGTACGGCCAACCTGTGATTTCCCTCAACGAGGCTCATGCCGAGGGATTCAATAAATGTAGACTGTGGAGCATGATAAGAAGCGAAAGCAGTAAGCGGTGGGCTGAAAAAAAAAAAGAAAAAAAGCGAAAGAATGCATGATGGCGGTGGGGAGCCGTACTTTGCCCACACCCGGGGGACCAGAGATTCCAACACGAAACGTGGCGTCAGGCACTGTTCCCGCAACCACCTCCTGACCCGGCAGCGACGGGACGGTGGGAGCACGTCGACAGGATATATTGCTCAGGTGAAAGAGAAGAGCGTCCGCTGCTTGGCGGTCGGCGCGTCGGCTCGACTCCACCAACGTAACAGCGCGCGCCACGGCACGTCTCTCTCCACGCGCGACAGCAGCCGCGAGTGCTTCCACCCCTACCCATAATCTTAACAATCAGCTGCTTTGTTTTATTCGATTTGCATCGGAGAGGACCTGTAGAGAAAAGCCGGGCCTTCGTGACTGAGCGTGCACACACTCCAAGCGCAAAGGGAGCACTGTTCAGTAGGGCAGCACGCATCGGTGCGCTCAATTACCGGAAGATATTTCCTATCTACCTATTTCCTTAGTAATTTCATTTGCGGGTAATAAAAGGGGGGGGGGATTAGGAAAAGCTACCCGACGACAAGAGCAAATGGACGCTCGTAAAACGGATCACAGGAGCGACTTGTTACTTGCTCTTGACGACTTTCAAGATGACATTCTTTCTGTTATGTCTGCTCCTGTATCCTCTGCGCCTTCGTCATCATCACGAGCTCCTTCTCCACGTGTAGATGAGCCTCCTTCTCCTTCTCCTTCTCCCTCTCCCAATCCCACAAGAGCCGCGAGCCACGTGCCAACGGCTTCTGGCGCAGGAGGGGCCGGTTCCTCTGGCCTCCACATGGGTCCTCCCGAAATACAACCCCACGAAATCAAGTGTCTGGAAAAGATAGGCGGTGGCTGCTTCGGTGAGGTTTTCCGGTAGTCCCCCCCTTTGACAAAGCCGATAAGCATTCTATCTCCTGGACCTGGTGTGAGCGCCAGTTGACCGATGGTGTTCCCTTCGGCAGGGGTAAGTGTCGGGGCATCGAAGTAGCTGTAAAACGACTTTACCGCACAGACCTGGATGAAAAGACGCTTGGCGACTTCAGGAAGGAGATCGAGATCATGAGCAAGCTCAACCATCCTAACGTGGTCCTTTTCATGGGCATGCAAACCCCCCCTCGCGTTTTTGTTTTCTTGTGAACGGGTGGATGACTGAGGGCGGCCACAGGCGCGTGCACTACTCCCGGACACATGGCCATTGTTACCGAGCTAATGCCCAAGGGCAACTTTGCACAACTGCTGCACAACCACAAGGTTGACCTACCGCTGTCTCGCCGCATGCGTATGGCCAAGGATGCCGCCCTCGGCATGGTACTCGGACACTCGCCTCTCTGCTCTCTGCTCTCCCTCTTTGCGCTGACTCGTGGGCCGCCCGCCATGAACAGAACTGGTTGCACGAAAGCAGCCCCAGCATCCTACACCGAGACATGAAGCCCCAGAATTTGCTGGTAATCCCGCCCTCACCCCTCCTCCCACCCACCCCCTTTGGGGGGGGGTTATAAGCGAGGGGGATGTGGCAAGACTCACCAGGTTTCACCGTGTGCATCTGCCTGCCTGCCTGCCTGCCTGTACACATTTGTTTCGCGCAGATCGACAAGGATATGCGGGTCAAGGTGTGCGACTTTGGGCTGAGTGTGGTGAAACCTCGCGGAGAAGTCCTGCGCGACAAGGACTCCATTCCAGGTGTGTTTCTTTTCCTGGCCGGCTTGCGCGCTCGGCCGTGCACCCTAGTGGGCTTTCATCACGTGCACGCGCACACACCACGCCACACTAACATAACGCTGGCGCTGACGTGGATTCGGGGGGTGGGGGCGGTGGCGGTGGCGGTGGCGGTGGCGGTGGTGGGGAATACCGCCAGGTACCCCCCTGTGGATGAGCCCCGAAGTCCTGCAGGGCAAGGATGTTGACGAGAAGTCGGACGTCTACTCTTACGGCCTCGTGCTGTGGGTACGCATCTCTATGCTCTGCTTCCTCTTTCCTTCCTCCCCCCCCTCAAACCGTGCACCCGCCAAGCTTGTAGCCTCCCCGCTCATCCACCGCCTTGCTAACGCCTCTATCTATCAATCAATCAATCAATCTATCTATAAAGGAAATTCTTTCGCGCGAGGAGCCGTTCGCACATCACGACGACTACGTGACATTCAAGCGGTCTGTGTGCTTCAAGAACGAGCGCCCTCCTATACCGGCCGCATGCCTGCCCTCGCTCAAGTATCTCGTCGAGGCCTGCTGGCAAAAGGACCCCACCAAGCGACCTTCCTTTGCGCAGATCATACCCATGCTCGATATCGGTACCCCACACCACGCCAGCCAGCCAGCCAGCCATGCCACATCCCTCCAAAAGGGATTCTCTTTTTTCTGTCTTTCCTTTTTTGTGGGGTGGTGGTGGTGGTGGTGGTGGTGGTGACCGGTGTCGTCCTTTGTGCGCGCATTCGGTTGTTTGACGTCTGGATGCTGCTGCTCGCTCAGTGATCGTGGATGCGACCGTGGAGGACGAGGCCGGGAGGGACATTTGGAAAAAGAGCTTCCTTGGCAGGGACGAGATCACCTGGTAACCAATGCAGTTCGCCCTCGAGCCGGATACAGTCCAGCATACACAGACACGCACACACACACTCACACACACTCAAAACACCGTTTAGGGACAAATTCCTGGCGGCGCTCATGCGGGGGCTGGGTCTGCCACCCGCTGATCCAGACGACATTCAGGTCCGCTGCCTCAAGGCTGTCCTTGCCGAGAAGAGCAGAGACCCTACCCTTCACGACCAGGTTCGTCAAACCAACCCTCCTCTCACAGGCAGCAAACAAACCAAGAGGGGGAAAAAGAATGAAAGGAGAACAATCATAATACGAAAAAGGAAAATAAGAGTGGAAGCTTCCTTCCATGTAACGATACCCCGCCGCCGCCGCCGCCGCCGCCTCCACTCTTTTCAGTGGATAGTGACGCTAGACCGGTTTGGTAAAGTATGCGATCTCTTTGGCCCGGTGCTGGCCGTTCCACCAAGACGAAGCGGCAACATACTCCAGAATGTGCACGACGTACTCCGCAACGATTGGTTCCACGGCGAAATCTCGCGGGAAGAGGCAGAGGCGCGGCTCACCGGCGTCGTGCCAGGCACTTACCTCGTACCGTTATCGCCTCACGCACAAACAACAAACAACAAAATCAAAAACAACAGTCCTCTTCTTGCTCATGGGATCTCAAGCCTCATATCTTGCATGTTGGTGATGCGCAGATTCGTTTATCCACCACTTCAGGCAATTGCTTCACGATCTCGAAGATGTCCAAGTCCGGCAAGATCAATCACCAGCGTATTAAGTACTCTCACTCAGAGGGCTTCTCTGTCACAGTGCAATCACCGAAGGGTGGCAAGAGTGGGCAAACTGTCACCTCTCAGGTAAATAATAGTAGTTGCCTGCCTGTTCCATGTGATGGCCCCTTCACTACTGAGCCCTCTCCCTCGCCTCAGGGATCCCTCTCTCTGGAACGATTTATAGCAAAGATCGCGAGCGATCTCTACCTGAAAAAACCCTTACCGGGTCCCTTCCGTTCTCTTTTCGTAAAGAATGCGGCCTTGGATGGCTATTTATTTAACGAGGAGGACGACGGAGACGAGGAGGCTGAGTTTTCTGAGTGAGGGAGGAAATATTTGGCGATAATTTTTCTCAATTCCTCGAACCGACTCTTTAATTTTACATATTTGTTGTTTGGCGCCTTTTTCCTGTTTTTGTTCGTTAAACGCCACACAACTGCCCCGTAAACTGTTAGGGGCAGAGTTGTTAAACAAGCTTTCGCCATCAATAAGCTACGGATAGCTGATCCACCTCTTGCGTCGTGTTCGCAAGGGACTCATCTATATTATAAAAGACAATCAATTCAAACATGATGACCGACACCAAGTCAGCGAATGATGAGTCACAACCACACTTGTCGGATTGTGAAGATTATGGCCTCCCTCGCCCTATTTTATTGAGCCCCACACCTGCACGACACTCTTGGTCAGCCGCATCTGCCGATGTCTTGCGAAACTCTCCACGCAAGAGGCTCTTTGAGCCCACAACCACCACGTCACCTCCACCCTCGCCCATGCCCAATGAGAAGTCGCCCTTCCACGGGCGCTCGTATCTCGTTTCAGCCCTCCGACTATTTCCAGAAGACACCTCAGCGAACCTCGGGCGTGCTGCTTCTGTTCGCAGGGAAAGCTGGAGCGGACCGGAGAGTGAAGCTCCAGCGCTCAAACGACAGCGCCTCGACACGGGACACACGTTGCGAGAGGAGCCTAGCCTCTTTCTACCTCCTCGACCGCCTGTCATCGGGGGTATGATTGATTGTGTGCCGACCGCGCCTCATAATTGTTACTTTTTTTGGTTTGTCATTGTTTGCGTATCGCCACACAAGCCCTGTGTAACCCTGGGTTTCAGGCCGAAACCAAGCGGATCGAGTTGCTTCTGTGTTCTTGGCGCGAGACAAGCCTCATTTATTCTCTGTAGCGGTATTGTTCGCTTGGCTTCCTACCGACAGCACATGACGCTCACGCCTTCCTCAGTGTGAAGCTCCAGACTCAGATGCCGCTATCCCAGGAAGTTCCACTCCCCTCCAAGACTCTAATTCCCATAGTGAGGACCGGTACAACCAACACTCAGACATTGGAATTGCGGATGTGATCTCACTGTGTGTATGGTGCATTTGTGTGTGTGTGTGTGTGTGTGTGTGGCGATGCAGCACCGACGATTTGCCAGCGATCTCAGTCACTCCGGCCACGCCGCATGAAGACGACAATACCAGCGGCCACTCCATTGGACCTCTTACCTTCTTGATGGCTGATTCGACTTCTTCTTCCCCTTCCACTCCTACCACTACCACTACCACTACCACAAACGCCGCTGCCATGACGACTACAACCTCCGCCACCACTGCTTCCACATCTGCTGCGCGCTTCACACCGCCTAGTAGCCCTCAGCCCTCTCGCCACTTGCATACAACTCCCCTTCGAGCAACACCCCGCCCTGCAGTGTGCAATGTGCGCATATCTCTGCTCTCTCCCCTCTCTCTTCCCCGCCGGCTGACAAGAGGCTTGTGGGGACTAACTCCTCCTCTTCCTCCTCTCCGCCCCAACGTCGCCCGCACACAGGTGAATCCGTTTTCTCCGGAGCGAATATTGCCGCGCAACATGCCGTTCAGCCCCTGCCAAAGTCCCTGCCCCTCACCTGCTCGGCGAGGTGCGTGTGCCATTCATTCATTCGTTGTGCGGTGTCTTGCTACAAGAGCCGAGTCCCTCATTTCGCTCACGCGAGGGCGCCTTTTGGACTGCGCAGGACCGCCCAGCCCGCGAGGCTCTCGTTACATCGATGACTTCGAGGAGATAGAGAAAATCGGCACAGGGTCCTTTTCCGAGGTCTTCAAAGCTCGCAATCGTGTGGACGGGTGGGTCTATGCCGTAAAGCAGGCCAAGCGCGCCTTCAGCAGCCCGGCCGATCGGCACAACACGCTCAAAGAAGTCTACGCCCTGGCTGCACTTGGCTCGCATCCTCACGTTGTGCGTTACTACTCTGCCTGGGTGGAGCTGGATCGGCTCTATATTCAAACAGGTATCCAAAGCGGGCCCCCATATATCATCCACATCATCGCCACCTTATAGGCTTTCTCTTGTCGACACCAGAGTACTGCAGCGGAGGGTCTCTGGCCGACCAGCTTAAGAAGGGGGTGCGCTTCACCGAGGCGCACCTGCTGGATATCCTACGTCAGGTCGCTCAAGGCCTCAGCCATATCCACAAAAAGCACCTGGCCCACCTCGATGTCAAGCCTGAAAATATATATATTGATCTCCAGGTGCGCCGCCATCACCAGCAATCATCTCGCACCGCTCGAGTATCCCGTGGGAGGAGAGCTCATCCCTTTTCTGGCTTATAGGAAGATGGAGTCACACCTCTCTACAAGATCGGCGATCTTGGGCTTATCTCGTTGGCTGATGCGACGGATTTCTCTGAAGGCGATTCACGATACCTTTCCCGGGACCTCTTTGCCTCTGATGTAGACTGCCGCAAGCTTACTAAGGTAGAGGCAGGCACCCTCTCCCCCCTCTTTCGTTTATCCAAACCAGCCCATGCCCACCTCGTACATTTTTTATTTGCGAACCGTCAGGCCGACGTATTCTCCCTGGGTTGCTCTATTTACGAGCTTGCGCTTGGCCGGCCATTGCCCTCGCGAGGTGATGAATGGAATGCCATCAGAGATGGCGAAATTCAACTTCCTGCTAACTTTACCAAGGGATTCGAGAACATTCTCAAGGTCAGTCTCGCCTCTGCGTCCTGATATTGGTTGAGGCATCTTACCCGGTTACTCTTCCTCATCATTAGTGGATGTTGGCTGCCGACGCGGACAAACGACCTTCTGCCGACGAGCTGTTGCTCGCGCCAGAGTTGTGTTCGGAGCAGATGAAGTGGGATCTCGAGCACAAGAAGCGACTTGCGCTGGAAGAGCAGGTCCGCGCGTTGCAAGCGGAGTTAGCCTGGCGGAAAGACGTCATGGACTCGGCGGGCTGGCGGGCTTGTGAGAAATTGCTTCCGGTGGTGACACGGCTGGAAAGCTGGCTGTCCGCCCAGGACAGTGCGCGCCACCAGGAGCTGCCAGGCGTTAGAGAAACAAATAAATAATCCTCAAAGAACATCAACTCGCGCCGTACTGCGAGCTTGAAAACTACGCAGTAGTTTTCGGGATTAAACGGAGTTTGCTTACTGCGTCGTTTCTCACTTTAGTGAAATTTGTTTCCTCCTCGCCCTTTCCGCAACCGGTCTTCTTGTGTCCTCGAGCGAGCTTCGTGGGAGGCTTGGTAAACCCCTTTGTACCGAGCACTGGTAAACATCCAACACCCTACTACTACTACTACTACTACTACTACTACAACGATATCATGTCTGTCCTCAGCTGGTCCGTTTTGCTTGTGCTGGTTCTTGTGCTCTTTTCCCCACCCTGACGCTGGCCGCACGCATTGTGCCTGCCACGTCCGAACAGGGGCACGGGAAAGGCGGGTGAACTGGGCTCCGGCAGAGAGCAAAAAGAAGCTTTGGAGCCTGTTCTGCTGGAACGCTTCCGGTACCTGGCCTGAATTGCCCACACCTTACCTGGAGCCAACATGCCTTGCTCACCTCAGAGGTCTGTTAACTACAGCGGCAAGAGAATTAAGAGTGTGGCCTGTGGCGAGCAGCATTCTATGGCCGTTGGCGAAACGGGTGACGTGTATGTGTGGGGAAGAGCGAAAGAGGGGCAGTTAGGGAATGGAGAAGTAAAGGTCAACGCTATGAAGCCAGTGCGCGTGTCGGCACTAAGGCATGAGAGGGTTGTAAGTGTGGCCTGCGGCTACTACCACTGCATGGCGGTCACCGTAGGAGGCAAGGTCTACCAGTGGGGGAAGCTACACAAGCATGTTGAGGGCGACAACAAGGAGTACTTCGGCATGGCCATCGGCCTTTCCGGGCTTAGATCCGAGCGAATGAAGCGTATGGTGGACCGCTCTCACAGTGCCTACTACGCGGGTACTTGAGTGCCCCAACCCCATCCCACCCTCCGCGCGCGTGCGAGCATACACACACACACACGTACATACTCAACCTGAAAAATGTCGATCAACCGTCCTTTGTGGGGGGTGTCAACGGCAGCGGGGGCCACCGGACAGGAAATGGAGGAGCTCTCGCGATTGCAGAACTTTGGCTCCTTCACGCCCTATGTGCAGCCTGTGCCGGAACCCGTATCCGCCCTTCAACACGTCAAGGTGCGGAGGCCACAACAAATGCACAGGATTCAGCGAGGCACACGCTGAGAGGGGAGGGGGGCGCGTTTCAGGTGGTGGAAGTGGCTGCTGGCTACTCGTTCTCCCTTGCGGTGACGTCGCAGGGCCAGGTTTACTCGTGGGGATTCAACGAGAAGTGCCAATTAGGACTCGGTCACCGCTACAATCAGAGTGCGCCCTTTCTGTTGCTTACTACGCTCCCTCCCGCTCCTCAGGCGAGGAGGGAGGGCGGGGATGGCGACTTCATTCTCAACCGGGCCTGTGGCGTTCGTGGATGTGTTGTGGTTTGGTTGGTTGGTTGGTTGGGGGGAGGGGAAGCAGGCGTTCCACAGCTTGTGCCCAATCTCGCAGGTGTGCATATCGTGAGCGCCGCGTGTGGCCAGCAGCACAGCGTGCTCCTGTCAGCCGCTGGTCAGGTACGGACGCCACCTGTGGGCTGATTGGCGAGGCAAGGGGAAGAGAGGAGGAGGAGGAGGAGGAGGAGGAGGGTTGACATGCGCGTATCACCCGGCAGGTGTACAGTTTCGGGCTGGGTGTGTTCGGGCAGCTGGGCCACGGCGTGACTTCGGATGAGCGCCTGCCCCGACGTGTGGAAGCGCTCGTGCCTGCACTCCAGCTGGAGGCAGCACTCGCGGTGGGCGAGGGCGAGGATGGTGCCGCCCCAGAAGGCGACACAAGCGATGCCCAGACGGGGGGAGAGCGTATTGTACAGATCGCGTGCGGTTCCCACCACACGCTAGCGCTCGGCGTGAGCGGCACGGTGTGGACGTGGGGCAGCGCGGAGTATGGCCAGCAGGGCGGCACCAACGCCTACGAGGACTGGGCGACGGGCCAACGGGCAGGCAAATCGGCCGCCCTCATCTGCGCCACTCCGCGCCGACTGCTGGGCTGCTTCGATGGCAAACACATCGCACACGTGGCGTGCGGTCACTTGCACAACCTGGCCACGGCGAGGGACGGCACCATCTACTCGTGGGGTTGGGGCAGCTATGGCGTGCTCGGGCACGGCAACCACCGCTTCCAGCTCGTCCCCAAGCTCATTCGCCGCATCGGGGTGCGCCGCATCCTCCCCCCCTCCCTCCCTCCCTCCCTCTCTCCCTCCCCCACAATCCCGCCCCCACGCACCTCTTCTTCCATCCATCCATCCATCCATCCACCCACCCACCCACCCTCACACACTCTCTCTGCTCTCTGCTCTTCATGTGCCTTCTCGCGATGGGACATACAGGGAGAGCGCATCGTTCAGACGGCTGCCGGCGCCAAGCATTCCCTTGCCGTGAACGGTACGCAGGAGGACGGGACCCAACAGCATTTATAATTATACGTAGAAATGGGCCATAACATTCCCGCCGTTGAGTTCTTTGTCCTCTCCACTTGCTCACACTTGATTCATATTTCCAGCGGGCTCATCTACGCTCTTCGCCTTCGATTTTAAGGTGGCACTGGGCAGCAGTCGCTACGCAGATATATGGTTCCAGGTGGACGGGAAGATCTTCCCGGCCCACCGCGCCATTGTCTTTGCGCGTTGTGCATACCTGCGATCCTATGCGCTCCTTTCACAGCGTTTCCGCCCGACGCACAGCAGCACGGCCGCTACGGAGATCCCCGCCGGGGCAAGCTCGGTGGTGGTCCTGCCCCCCATGCGCCACCAGGTGTTCACCGCCGTGCTGCACTACCTCTACACCGATCACCTCAAGGCTGCGTCCCACTGGCTTGGCGAAGTCAGGCGCGTGGCTGCCAAGTTCCGCCTCCCCCGCCTCGAGGCGCTGTGTTCCGTACATGCCCCCAACCTCCGCCCCCCTCCCCTTCTATCCATCCTGTCGCACACGCGCGCGAAATGAGCAACCGAGAATACTGACTGTGACATGCGAATTGTGTGTGTGTGTGTGTGTGTTGCCTAACTTAGGCTCAGTTGCATGGTGAGAATCATTCGCGCCAGCACCAGCCCCCCAAGTCCACCTTCGCGCACGAACTCTCACAGGTGCGTAGGCAGGGACCTATACTGACCGAAGTTCCCCGCATGTCATCTCCTCTTTCCTTTCCAGTCCTTCCCCTTCACATGTCATTAAATCTGGGGCCGGGCCAATATAGGTCGTCGCCAACGAGGAGTGGAGCGATGTGATCTTCACAGTGGCTGATGAGAGCGAGGATGCGACCGAGCCACACAGCGGGCGGAACGAGGGCGAAGAGGGGCAGGTTACTGTGCACGCCCACAAGGTGCTCCTCACCTCTCGCTCTGACTACTTCAAGCGCATATTCGGTTCCTCGTTTGCGGAGGGTGAACAACGTACGTAATAGCACTGGCGGCCGTGGTGTCGTAGAGCAAAACATGCTTTCTCCCTCATTCGGCCGCTCACCTCTTTGTTGCACGTGGGTTGTTGATCGTGACCGTTGCAGCCAAGAGCAAGCCCGTGGTGATCTGTGGCACGCGACCGGAGGTGTTCGTATCAATGCTCGAATACATTTACACGGGCCGTCTGCCTCCCGAGGAGGCCCCAGCTCATGCGCTGGACGATGCTGTCGACATGCCTTTCGTTAATCCCAATATGGTAGTCGAACTATTGCTCGCCGCCGACCGGTTCCTCCTGGACGATCTGAAGCAGCTATGCGAGGCCGCTCTGGAACAGTCTCTCGACGTCCACAATGCTTGTTGGATGTTGGAGCTCTCTGACCGGTACGTTATATTTCTCTCCTGACCAACGACCTCCCCTTTGGTACCGTAATGAGGCGAATCTCCTTCTTATCGTTGGCGTGTGTGTCCTTATGGGCCAGATCGAGCGCACCACGCCTGAAAAAGGCTACCCTAGAATATCTGGCCGCACTCCTCTATCGAGCAGCGCGAAGAAGCGCTGTCGCCGACACGGAGCCCGTTGCGGATGGCCCCTCTTCTGAGGAGGAGCTTCGAGAACACCTTTCCCCTCATATTTACCAAGAGCTCTGTTCGTTCTTGGCAGCCTACGCACCAGTATCGCTCAGCAGTGCTACTCGCCAAAGCGACACCGTAAACAATCCCGCCAGCTCTCTGCCCGCAAATCTGCCCCCTTTGGTCGACTGACCACCACGGCAGCCCCCTCTGTCGTACTTTGTCGAAGAGACAAGATAAACTGCAAAACCGGAAAAGCTTACTTAGATTCTTCCGGATTGGATGGCCTCCTTCCCGGCCCGCCACTCATTGTTTAGCAATATGGAGTTTAGCCTCTGGGTAACAAGACCAAAAAAGGATAAAGAAGTAAACCCAGGAGATCGTAATTTCGCCAACTGGCCACGATTGGGTTGTTTTCCCCACGTGCTTGCCTGGCACGCTCACGCCACGAGGACCGGAGAAAAGACGCAGAACCGGCCATACCAGAGCAGAAAAATAGCCTGTCTGTACCCGCACCGAACGCGACACCACTACTTTACTGCTCCTCCTCTGCCCATAAATCCAGAGCCAAAAACCTTTACCTCCACATATCCTAGAACTAGTTGCATCAACAGGCACAGATTCAACGGTAGTCCAACAACAGTACAGAATCCATCGACTAACTTCCTTTCTCAAGAGGTGCGCATGAACAACAAAGCTCAACAACATTAAAATGTTAAATTTAACAAAATTATGAACTTAGTAAACGAGCCGCAACCAGTCGTCTTTAAAGAATTAACTGTCAAGCGTGTGGAGCTTGAATAGGAGCGTTTTCAATCAACCAACCAAGCTCGACGAACTTCAAGTGATCAACCCTAGGTCTACATCCGCCACTAACTTCTTTTAAGCTACCCCGTTCCTTTCCGCACGTCAGCCATTTTCTCTCTGCCCAAGCCTCCCTTTCGCCCAAAGCCACAACCACTATCTCTTCATTGCCACCACAAGAAACACATCCTCGCATCACTTATTTCGTGGGCCTGAGACGAGGGAGGGATTTACGGCTGCCCAATCTGCACGGACATTTTGTCATGGGACGGAACAAGATCAAAATCGAAAGAATCACGAACGAGCGCACACGTTTGGTACACCTATCTGCTTACTTTCCTCATGACGCAACTGATCAAACATGCGCTAACTTGTTTGCAATCTTACAGGCGACCTTCAACAAGCGCAAAAATGGCTTGGTGAAAAAGGCCATGGAGCTGTCCATTCTCTGCGGCTGTGAGGTTGCTCTGATAGTCATCGGCAACAACAAGCTTACGCAGTACAGCAGCAGCGATATGGACCAACTGCTCCTTCGCTACACTGACGGCTGCTTTGACGAGCCCCACGCCGAGCCCCTCACCAACGGCGACTATCCAAAGCTCTTCGGAAAGAAGAACAAGAGCAAGGAACCACCGGCGAAGAAGTCTCGTGTGGAGAGTCCCGTTCCCCACACGTCTATGGTCCATTCTATGGCGGTCGCCCCGGGCGCACCGTCCCTCATAAAGCCACTCGCCGTAGCGTCGGCACCTCTGCAGCTCGTCGACGGTCGCAGCAGCCCCAGTGGAGCGTTATCTCCGAGCTCGGCTGGCCAGCAGGTAGCCCGCGGCGTCTCGCCTCCTCTCGGCGGCACCAAGGGGCTAGCCTCGGCCCCTGCCGCGACAGGCCTGTCTGCCGCTCGTCTATCAGCACCTCAGCAGCAACTCGCTCCGACTTATCCGGCCTCTGCCTTCGCCGGTTATCCTGCCGCTCGTTCCGCTTCAGCTCAGTTGCCGTCCCAGCCATCCGTGCACCCGCGTCTCCCTGCCGTCCCCTCCCTCAATAACAGTGGAACAACTGGCCGCGCTGTACGCCCTTTCCCCCTTCCCCCCTCCCCCGCACTATCAGCAAGCTTAACGCTCTCGTATTCTGCAGTCTCCGTCCCACAGGGGCAGCTTCGCTTCTGCTCCCGGTTCCGTTTCGCCCCCGCTCGACGTTTCGAAGCCCCGTTCGCCAGTTTCGTCAAACCCACCCACTCCTCCGGGCAGTGGAGGCCAGTACGCTGAAGAGGCGCGCAGGCCCCACCCCTCCGGGAGCAGGCTGCTGCAAGAGCAACAGTTCGCGCAAAAGCTCAACAAGAAGAACCTCTCCCTGGCAATTCCCGACATCACTGGCCAAGGCAACTTCCCAGGCTCGTCTTCTGCAAACCATTCGCGTCACGTAGCCTACACACCCGGCTTCACTGGGCTCAGCGTCCCTTCCGGCGGGATTGGCCCTTTCTTAGGCGAATCAGACCTGCACTCGGCAGTCCTTCCTTCCCCGTCTGCCTTCTTCGCTTCTTCCGAGACCCCGGGGGAGCACCACGGCCACTACTTGCCCCCCTGGGGTTGGCTCGCGTCTCCCAGGAACGGCGAGTTGCTGTCGCAGGAGAGGTTCCTGTCTCGCGACCTGAATATGGCCTTGCAGGACGGCACGTTGCACCATCAGCTGGGCCTCGCCAGACCTGTCTATGCCAACGAAGCCGCCAAGCGCAAAGCCAGCGCGTAATAATATAATCGTGCCGCTGTAGAGCTCTTTCATGTAAGCAGCAGCTTTTGTATGTACGTTTATTGCTCGAACAACGCCACACGAACTGTGGGATCTTTTGTCTTCCCTCCACGGGTCTTTAGCTTCTTATTGCTGGGCGAACGCCTCAGGCGATGGGCACGTGCACACGAGGTTGCGGTCACCAAATGCGTTGTCAATGCGCGCCACCGCGGGCCAGTGCTTGTGGGTCTTTGTCCAAGGAGCAGGGAAGGCAGCACGCTCGCGCGAGTACGGACGATCCCACACCTCAGCGCACACGACCTGGTTTTGCAAGAAAAAAACAAAACATGTTTTGGGTTTATTATTATTATTATTATTATTATTATTCGTGACGGGAGTGGATACCTTCTGGGAGTGCGGGGCGTTGCGCAGGGGGTTGTTGTCCTTCGACAGCCGGCCTTCTTCAATATCTCTAATCTCCTGTCTGATGTTGATCAAGGCAGTCACGAAGCGATCCAATTCGTCCTTGGATTCGCTCTCCGTGGGCTCGATCATGAGCGTGCCGGCTATGGGGAATGAGAGAGTCGGGGCGTGGAAGCTTCCAGTTGATTGCGGCATGAGTCGATTGACAAATAACAAAAACATCATGTTGCGGAGCGCACCCGTAGTCCATGAGGCGCTTGGCCACGTCTTCCGCCTCTACGCCGGCGGTAGTCTTGAATGGACGGATGTCCAAAATGAATTCGTGCGCCACCTGCCGAGACACAGAATTTCATGAGCTGCATAAGAATGGATGGATGGATGCATGCTTATCTTCGTACCATGCCCTGCTTGCCAGTGTACACGATGGGATAGTGATCCTTAAGCTTAGCCGCCATGTAGTTCGCGTTCAATATAGCCACCTGATTTTCGATAGGGTGTATTTGGTCAGCTACAACTCCTCCCATCGCCTCGCCTGTATATAGGTTAGCGGTGAGGGCGTGTGTAGTACCTGGGTGGCTTTCTTGAGTCCTTCCGCACCCATAAGCTTGATGTAAACGTAGGGGATGGGCAGAATTGCGCTGCTGCCGTAGGGTGCCGCCGATATAGCGCCGATTGATTGTTCTCCGCCCTCGAGTCACCAGGAGAAGAAAGAGAGAGAGAGAGAGAGAGAGAGAGAGAGTCAGCCTCTTCCAGCGCGTGTGGGGGATGCGGAGGGCGCGTACCACGGGCACCACGGGGTTGCTCGGAAGGAACGGGGCGAGATGTTTCGCTACTCCGATGGCACCCACGCCCGGGCCGCCGCCTCCATGAGGAATGCAGAAGGTCCTAGCGAGACCGGAGGGGTGGGGGGTGGGGGTGGGTAGCACACGTAAGCTCTTACTTCCGAAAAGCCATCCATCAGCAATCATCATGGATGGATGACGCACTTGTGGAGATTGAGGTGGCACACATCGGCTCCGATGTTGCCCGGCGACGTGAGGGCCACCTGCGCCCCAGAAAACACACACACACACAGTTACACAGAGAGGTCCTGGCCTGCAGCAGCACGTCTTCCGAGTAGGGGGAGGTGTGCAGATCATGCCTGGGCATTCATGTTGGCGCCGTCCATGTAGACGAGGCCGCCATTCTGGTGAATTAGTTCGCATATGTCGACAATCGACTCCTCAAACACGCCGTGAGTCGACGGGTAAGTCACCATGAGGGCCGCAAGCCGGTCTTTATGCTGGACATTGACACAGAAAACGG
>CDFF01071660.1:9713-30397 GCA_000826265.1 Acanthamoeba culbertsoni
ATAAATGGAAGAGGCGAACAAGTAACAATATAGAAGACAAAGAAGACCCAGTTTCTGACACCAAAATCTGGCCTCACTTTCCTATAAGCACATACTTTTTCTGTCTACCCCCTTCCATCTTGAGTCGTCCTAATGTCTGTAGGATTGCAAGGATGGACTTTCCGGTAGCATCAAACTTGAGGTTCTGCGACGCCTTGATGTCATCCTCTGTGAAGAAGATAAGCTCGCCGGCCTCTTTCTGTTGCTCCGAGTACACCTGTGTAGCAAGTGTCAAACGCTGTCGACAACATTATTCTCCAGTGTGAGAAGGTGCCTGATGCTTGGCTCGTGAGTTTGCGCCCATCTTGGTTGTGGGAAGGGACAGGATACGATATTTTTCCTGAACCACCTGCATGATTTCATCGATGGCTGTATTCACCTTGCTCACAGTGGTACGTCCTCGGATGTAGCTGGGCGTGCAAGCAAGGGATGAGTTCGTTATTGGATACAGTTAGGACGGGAGACGACGAACCTTGGGCAACTGTGTAACTCATCCTTCGTTATTGGAACCAGAGCGGGAATACAAAACCCTTTCTCCTTTCGCCTTCTTCTGCCGTCAAGTGACGTGCTTTGAGCATCGCTGGATTTCTTCAGAGCAGTTCCAGTGCTCTTCCTAGCTTGCTGTGCAGTAACTAAGAACAAATAGTCGCAATAATTAGAAAGGAAAAGATAGACAATGCGCAAGGTAGGTCTACCAGTCTCTCTAGAGGAGTGCTTGTGAGAAGACGACGTGTTAGGGGCACGAGGCGGCATACTGTGGCTGTTCTGCTTTGGTGGGGACTGCACGGGAGGTTTGTGCTACGCGGCGCAGAGTGGATTAGCCTCAAGACGCGTGGTGGAGCAAGCAAATAGCTTACCCGAGGTAAGTCCGCTGGCATGTGGGCCTCTATCCGAAGCATGTGCTCTTGTTGTTGCGTAAGTACCTCTGCAAGTTCCTGTGCCAGTGGTCAGCTCATCATAGAGGCCAGGTTGTTTCCCTACCTGTGCTTGGTTCAAAAATCTCATTTCTCTGTTGGCGGTAGTGCGTAAATCGGCCATATGACGCTCTATCTGCGTCAAGCGAGAATCGAGGTCACGTAGTGTGCTCCGCCATGCATCCAACGAGTCTACAAGAGCGTGAGACGCATGGCACTAAGTGACATTAAGAGGATGTGTAACACCTGTTGTTCGCATCATGCACAGATGTTTAAGCATAGAGATTTGTTCTGTGTAAGTTTTGACAAGCGTGTTGAATGGATCGCCATTTGAAAGCTCCATCTTGTTTTTGATTTTGTTTTGCGCTTAGGCGTTGGCGCGCTTTTTCTTGTCCGGAATGTCAGGCATGAATCGTTTAGATTAGTGAATGCCAGGGACAATGATATCATTGTGCGCAGGGGATACATTACATTTTGTTAGGGTAACAACATTTTCACTATTCTCAAAGTGAGTGATACACGTGTGTCTTGTCTATACAGCTCACCTCTTTCTTGTGCCTTCAGCAGGTGCAGATTGGCCACCTGATCATCGATCACGTCCACAAGACGCTCTTCAATGGCATGGAGATGGTGTTGGTAGATATCCTCCCGGAAGATGAGCAAACTCCCTGTTGGTGACAATTCAGTCAACTGCAACGCTTCTGCAACCGACCAAAGTAGCGTACGAGGCTCAAGATAGAGGGAAAAAAGTCTCGACTTGTCGTTGTAGGGCTTCCGATAAATTTCCATCATCAATGCACTCTGTAGGCTCAGTATAGCTACATGCGGAATGTAGAGAGGGCCATCCTCATGAGCCTTAGGTTTTTGGTTAGTGTTGTTGTTCAAGTACGCATATTGAGACTTGGCGCACCATGATGCCCTGGCCCGGCTCGTATTCATTGATAAGAGCATGATTGACATCTTTCTTAAAGACTTTCTTGTCCTTCAGTAGCTGGGAGAGCTCTCGCAGCCAACTGGGCAGTTCCTCGCACGCCATCCCCGAAGCCGTGGGCTTCCCTCCCCACATCTGTAGCCGCCGTCGTTTCAGTATGGTCCATCGGTCCTCCGGCACACTGTATATCTGCACGTTGGCTCAACCTTTGGTGGTTAACAGTTACCGATAACTGTTTTGGCGGACGTACCGCCGATAATAGGCGCTTCTCGTGGTCTTCCCCAACAAAGTTCGGCACATAATACACGGCAGGCACATCTCCGACCTTGTACTGCTCCAGCTCTGGCACAAGTAGCCGCCCTTCTGAGCTAACATACACGCACTCCGACTCTAACTCTTCAATCGGATCTACCGTCTCTGCTAATTTCACTACTGCATGGAAGCTGGCCTCGACGGGTGCGGTTCTTTCAGCTGCCTGCTGTGTGTTCTCTTGTTGTCTTTGTGCAGCCTCCTTTGCCTCAGCATAGAGGGCCTTGAAGTCAATCGTTGCCATAAGAATGGGAAGAAAACCAGAGAGAAAAGGCTTTCTATTTTCTTAAAGGTGAAGCTCCATGAAGACATCAGCTCTTGCGTAGTCGGATGCTCGTACACGTTCCGGTGGCAGATGTTCAAACCCCAAGGATAGGTACAGCTTTAGGGCCGGGGCCAACACCTTGTTGGACTCAAGGTAGAGCCGCTTCACTCCCATTAGTCGAGCCTGTTCTATCGCGTGCTCCACAAGCATACGGCCGTATCCTCGTCCTTGTACTGACGGGTCCACGCCAAGCTTTATCAACTCCATAGTCGGCTTGCCTTCATACTTTGGCAACTTCAATAGAGCGCAACAACCAACGGGGGCTGTTTTTACCGTCAGCTCATCTGACGGCTGCTCCGCTCCTTTCTTGTGCAGAAAGAAAATACGGCCACCTGGTAGTATAATGAGACTTTCTGCCTGTTCGAAGATCTTAGCATCTTTTGGTTCCACGCCCCAACCATACTCGTGCAGCCATCGTTCGTTCAAGCGGCGGAAATGCGCTTCGTCACCGTGCCCGCTTTTAAAGTCTCTTAGGAGTACACACTCCTGTTTTCCCTTTTGGCTCATCTAGATCGTTCTTCGCTCCTTCTGTGCCTTCCCCCGATTTATTTCTTTCCCGCCATTTCTGAGGTGGAGTCTCGAAGCCGCTCTATGGCTCTGTTGGGGCTGCGCATGAGCAGTGGGAAGGTGACCTTGGTGAACCGATTCAGGGCCATGTAAGTGGATGGCGCCCAGCTGAACAAATCATGTGGATCTGCATAAGAAGCTTCGCCATTGTCCTGCTCACGGTCTCCTGTGGATGACAATCGTATACATATTGCGCGAAGGCGTCACTGCGGCCGTCCTACGTATTGGTGCTGCCATGGAGACACGTCCCGTAGCCCCACTCTCGGCTTTCCTCCTGCAGTTTGGCCATGGCTTGCTGTCTAAAGTGTAACTATCTGTGCTCACTCACTGATAGTCGGGATGGGCTTCAGGAAGACCCTGTTCCTTCTCTGGTGCGGTGTCTCCAGGATCGCCGTCATCAGGCAATAGTATTTCCGCGTAGGCATGATCAACCCAACGGAAGCTGCCTCCAGGCACAATACCGTGCAGTACCTCGGACATGATGCCGGGAAGGGATACCTGCCGCGCGTAGAAGTGATACTAAAGCAGTGGTCTTTGTCATGCAGAATCCACGTCCAGACTCCAGCATGGAGCTTGCTGATCGTAGAAACAACCGTCGAAGGAAAAAATCACATTTGTTGCCAACCAAAAGAACTTCCGGCCTGGGATTTGATCCCTCGCAGTGTCCGCGCACTGACACTCTTCACCATCCTTCGAACTGCGCGCGCCACTCCTGTTACTCGTGCCAGTAATCCACGTTTCCACCAAAGTGGTTGCAACCCCTGAAAAATAAGCAAAATAGGACAGAACGAATGGCCTCACGGCGAAACTCTTGTTGTTACAAGCCACAACGAATGCAATAACAATGCGAGAAAATGTCCGCGGGCGTGCTACGAGAGGACGTAGCGCTCCGAGTTGTAAGGGGGGTTGTAAGAGGGATGGGTCTGGGTCGGGTAACCTAAACCGCTCCCATGGTGGGCGGTGCCTGAAGGCGGCGCTAGTGGGTTAAGGGCCCTCCCTGTAGCCGCCAGCGGCATCAAGGTGGCTATGGCCTTCGACCTTTCCTTCTGTTCCGAACAGGTGGTCGGTGAGTCTGTTTACGGCTCTCGATCTTTGTCAGCATTTTCGCACCTGGGAGGGCAACAGCTGGCAAGGTGGAACAAACTCAGTTAATGCCGTCAAGCTGCTCGACACTGAAGCCGCTGAATCCATAAAGAGGAGCCTTAGTCCAGTTTTTCAAGTGCAGCAAATGATTCCAGAATTACCTCGCGCGACGTCGGCCATCGACATGCCCTCATAGTGAGACATAAGCCATCGACTCAACTGCTCAGCATTCTCGTCCAATACACTTTGTAGTCCGCTTGCCTGTAGCCTGGACTCCTCCGGCCGCGGCAACGGTTTCGCATCCTTTTCGCGCAGCAATCGCAGGAATTGCTGCATTGAGAAACAAACATCAGCCCCAACTAAAGTTGCAATGCAACAACCCAACACTAGAACTCAATTATGTAGTGTTAAGAGGTTAATGTACGCCGAGCACTTCACGGTCCGGCTCCGCAAGGCTGGAAAGGACGGTCTCCGTATCGGCGCCCAGTCCGACGGCCTTGGGAGGGGTCGATGCCGGCGCCTGCTGGCGCAACGCCAGCCAGGCAAGGTATCGTGAGCTGTGAGCCACAGGCTTTGGACCTGCAGGCACTGGTGCCGGCGCCAGCGGCTGCTGTTCTATATGCGGCACTGGCGCCGGCGCGCGTTGCGGCACTGCAGCGCCCCCTGCTGGGTGGACAAGGGTGGGTATGGGAACAGGAACGGGGGCGGGCGAAGGAAGCGGCCTCGTTTCGGCGAGGGCGGGAGACGGGGCTCTGGGGGTGGGGACAGGAGAGGCGGCAGCGGTCTCGCTTTTGCGTCTTGTCGAGCCACGAGGCCGCCCGCCCTTCTTCCGTTGAATCTCTGCCGCCTCCTCCAACGGAGATGCGTGGGGAACTGCCGCAGAGGCGCTGCGCCTTTTTCTTTCTGTTGAGTTGCAATGCAACCGATGGAGGTCAGCAGATGAGGCTAATCATCGCAGCAAGCGGGCTTTCGGTCGTACCTGACTTTCGATCCCTGCTGGCCTCGGGCTCGACCGTGACCTCGGTTTCCCTCTGCTCTCCTCGTTCTCGCCTTCTCCGTTGCGGTGTTGCCGTCTTGGCTTCCTCGCCAGTCGCCTTCGTCTCCCTGCCCTCTGGCGCCACGTCCTCGCCTTTGTCTCGCTTCTCCTTCCCCGCCTTCGTAACCGCAGCCACCTCCCGCTTTGTCCCCTTCTTCGCTCTCTCCTGCGCTGGTTCTGAAGTGGAGAGCATCATCCCGTTGAGCAAAACAACCAACCTAACCCGAGCATGTTTGCGGGAGAGAAGGGTTTACGAATCGGACCAGGCGCTATCTTGGGTAACCATATCTCAAACTGCTGGTCGGCGTATTCTTTCAGCTTCTCGGCCTCCTGGTAGAAGATGCTGTCCTCGGGATTAAACGTGAAGCAGTTGTTGCAGATGAGCTTCAGGTCCGCCTGTTTGTCGTTACATTCCATCAGATGAGGTGCCACCACTGCGGGCGAGGGGAAGGGAAAGGCGAAGGATAGATGCGTCACCCGGAAGGCCGCGGCCGATCGGTACTTGCCGGCGTCGAGCTTGGCCCTCATGTCGGAGAAGGCCAGCGGGCGCTTGATCATCTCGTAGTAACCCGGCACGTCCTTCGGCACGGGCTCGTGGAATATCGCATACTCGTCCTTCCTGTACACAGTTGATGGTCAGAAAGGTTGTTTGTGAATAGAGTAGAGTAGAGTAGACGTCACTTGATGAACTTCTTGAGAAGCAGGTCAAGGACTTTGGTAAGAGTGTATTTCTTCTCCTTTTGTGGTGTCTTTCGTTTGGCCTCCGTTCCGCCTGTCGGCGAGCAACCGATACGTCAGCAAAAAAAAAAACCCTTACCATGAGTGTGGGGCCATTGTGGGGGGGGGAGGTGAGTGCAGTGACCAGTGGTGGCAAGAGGTTCGGTCTGCTGTAGCAATGAGGTGGCCGACCGGGTCCGCTTGCGCTTGGCGGGCTGTTGCTCCTCGGAGGGTGTCGCTGCTGAGGCCTCGGGCGTCTCCTGCAGTTTGCGCTTCCTGCTCGCGGCTCGCGAAGGCGACGGCGCTGGTTGCGGTTTCGGTTTCGGCTTCGGCTTCGGCTTCGTCGTGGCGGGCTGCTTAAGCTTCGCCGCCTTGCGCGCCCTCTCCTCTTCTTCATCGGACTCGAAGATGAACGCAAAGTCCTCGCTTTCGTCTTCCGGTTCGGCGGGCTTCGCGCCCTGGCTGGCCTCCTTTGTGGGGTGGGTCTTCCTCTTCTTCTTTTCACCCCCATCTTCCCGCGATTTCGCTTTTCTCTTCGAAGGGGCCGCGCCTTTGCTTTCCATCAACTCGTCTTCCGCTTGGTCTCCGGCGCTTTTCCTTCGCTTTGGCGGCTTGGCCTTTCCCTTCGTGGGCGTGACGCCCGCACGGGTGGGCGGAAGCATCAAGGCCTCTTCCTCCATGTCGAGGGGCATGTCGTCCCAATCGATCATAGTCAGCGAAGCCGTCTGCGCGCTCTTTCTCCGGCTGCGCGGCCGCTCCGGTGGCGGTGGTGGAGACGCACGCGGAGCCTCCTCCCGGTCCGTCTTCGTCTTCGTCTTCGTCTTCGCTTTCATTTTTTCCTTTGTAGTTTTGTCCTTGGTCTTGGCGGGTGCGGACTTGGCCTTCTCCTTCCGCTTTTCCTTTTGCTGTTGCTGCTGCTTCTCGAGAAGGTGCAGCTGGCGTTTGATCTCTCGTTCCCTGTTCTGGCGCGCCCGCTTCATGGCCGCGAGCTCTTTCGCCTCCCGCGCGTCGGCTTCCTCCTCTTCCATGCACAGCGATGCATTGCGGTCTCGAGCCAGCTTGGACATGGTACGCGCACTTATTCTGATGGGAGGAATGGCTCCCGCAGATTGCTGCTTGGGTCCGTCTCTCTTAGGAATGCGAATAACACCAGCGCTACTCTTCCCCCTCTTCATTCCCTGCACATAGTCTTCGTCTGCGACTTCCTCGTTCATCTCCTCACCGTCATCGTCCATAAGAAAGGGAAGCTCTTCTGCTGGTTCATCAGTTTGGTTGTCTGCTGAGAAATCCACCCGCTCTTCGTCATCACGCTCTTCCCCCATCTCGAGAGCATCTTGAGTATGGGATTCTTCATTGTCTTCAGTTTGGTTGTCTACAGTCCACTTCTTCTTATTTCCTTCCGCTGACAATCGCAGCACCACCCGCAAGCCTATGATGCGAATGATTCAGCTTTCTTGCTGAATTTGCGGGGGGGTGAAATAAAAACTAACCCTTTGTTGAAGTGTGAGAGTCTGATGTGTCCTCTCCCCCAGCCTGGCGGTGTCGTGAGGAACGCCGGGACATGCTCGTTGGCAACGTTTTGGTACCTTAAAATAATCATTTTCTCTTATTTTTCTTTGTTAACGGTAATTTTTTATTTTTCTTAAGTTAAAAATATATTTAAAAGAAATTGCTGGCGCCCCACGCGGGTACAACAGCAGGGCAACAATTACAGAAAAAAGCTATCGCAAGAAGCGCTTGTCGAGAACCCGTTCCACAATTTTTACAAGCAGCGGTATGTCGACGATGAAGTTGAAAGAATGGGATCCCTCTGCGAGTCCTGTATAGCGTTCTTTAGGACCGCCTTCGTGAACGGGGGCACTTGCTGTTCGTACCTTCACTTGTTTGATTACAGAGTACTCCATGAAACGCTAACCCAAGCCGCGCGGAGGTAAGGATGTTTAGGTGCCTGTACGCGAATATCTGTCGTAACACATTATCAATAAGCTCAAGTTCGGTAAGACGCACTTGGTGGTGTTAGCCAGTACCTCAATTACGTGAGCTCCCGGCCGAACGGCGAAGAGATGCGCGAAACCAGCACCGTGTGGCCCTATCACGAAGTCTGCTCGGCTGAATAGGAGTCTGGATTCCGCCATCGACAAGCTGCCCACATGTTCTTCTATCACCAATCGGACCTGTTCAAGTTTTTTCCCTCGTTTCTTGCTAACTTGCTTGAGCTTTTCCGGATATCGCTCTGCTAGCTGCTTAAATCGGGTGATCATTTGCTGGTGATTGATGATAAGGCGACCTCCGAAGGAATCCATCCGCTTGATGAAAAGAATTCTCACGATTTTTTCCTCTTCCTCTTCATTCTCTCTAGTCGCTTCCTTTTTCGATGCCGTCTTGTTGCTGGAACCGTCTTTGCTGAACTCCACAAGAATACTACGTCGGCGATCAACTGGTACTCCCGCCATGTCGAGAAGGTGTCTCTGAATGATTTGAGTCATGCCGACAGATGGGACGTCTACCCGCTCGATAAACTGTAGCGTGTAGACGACGTCCGCCCTAACATTCTCGCTAATGAAACGCCACCTGCGATTGGGAGAAATCGTTGGAAAGGCCTGCCAGCTTTGCGGATGGTTGGAATACCTAGGAATGTTGAACATCCACTCGTACTGCTGTGCCGAATAGGAACTCCCGGATATGTGAATGAAGATATCGGTCCGGGCCTGGAGAAATGGAAGAGCCACTAACAGGCGGTAGGCTTCGCTCACTAGCCAGTGCCAGAACATCCCCTGGTGTTCATGGGTGATTACGAACACTTCCCGTACGTCGCGCCATGTCTGGTTCCATAACCAGAAAGCTCAGCGAGGGTAACCTGTGCAATATGGGAGTAGCAGTACCGTATTGACGTTGAAGTAGTTGTCTACGAATTCAGGCCAAGTGGACTGGAGTGGATCTTCAGGAAAGCCAGGCATGCACAAAGAAGGCGACATAATAGTTCCATAGACGTTGACGTAGGCACCATAAAGTACGCCAATTTCTGGGGGCTGTGTGTTGTCGCCTCGGGAGATATCGTGAAGTCCCTTCCAATCCCCGCTGACCATTATTTCCTGCACTTTTTCGGCGAAAGGGTTTCCTGACACCATACTCCCTATGACGCTGATGTTCGGATAGAAGGTCGGGAGAATGTAGTTCTCTTCAAACACCGACAGGACGTCTTCCTCGCTGCGCATATCAACGCAATAGGGGTTGAACCAGACACAATGCAACGCAGCTAGGAGTGGGCTCTTAGTGACCGCAGCTATTTGAGAAAAGTGAAAGTCAGGAGCTTTAGTACAGTGCTAATGGTGCACTACGGTACACACTAACCTGCAGACCACAGCTGGGATAGGCTCATATAGGAGACTGTATCCTGCCGTAGCTTAAGAATCCAGCAAGAAAACGGAAGATAGCAGAACGCGTACATAGGGAATCGTGGGTGGTGGATTGTGCAACAAGAAGACCCTCTGTGTCTCCACGTCGCACCAATCGTACAGCTGTAGAACCAATTTCTTGACCTTGACCTTGGGAAAAATTTGCATTCTCAGAAAAGGACATCTGTACCCTGGCTATGGCTTCCACAGCGAAGAGAAGGCCGCTCTGAACTCGCTCGTGGGTGTGCTGGAACCGTTTCTGTTGCTCCAGCTTGTGAATGCTCACCGGTTCTTTGAGACGCTTTTCTCGGAAGACCTGAGTTGCGTCATTCATGTTCTCCCCGCAGGGGAGAAAGCTAGTGGCAGCCGGAGGGGACCATGTAGGGGAGGGAATCGAGAAGGGGTCCCATAGTTCGTCGTCGTAGCTGCCGAGTACGTACGAAGACTTCTCTCCAGACCACGGCCGGGAACCGCCAACAAAGTAGCCAAACAGAAAGCACCATAACGACAAAACAGCAGCTGTGGCAAGGTAACGATGCTTGTCCAGCGTGGACAGGACAAGTGTGCCACCGACGGTATTGACCATTTCCAAGCGCAGCTGGCTGCTTGTATTGCACGGGCTTGTAGGCAAGAGGCGTCTTTGGGATTGGATACATCACTTCCCCTTTTCTTCCAAGAATGTGCGCTATGCTGGGCCAGGAGCTGCGGGCATGGTCTGAAGCCTAAACATATTAGCTTCTTTGAACCACGCCTGTCTTTACTAATGGGGGAAGTAGGTGTCAAAGTTTCCGACAGTAAGACTGGTTCTTTCCGGGGCACTTTCTCATTTCTGAATATTCCTAAAAAGGAAAAAATCCATTGGTTGTAAGAAAATGAAAAAACTATTTGGCAAATCTTGGGAAAGCTTCTACACTTTGCTTGCTTGTTGTAGGCGTTTGTACTTAAGGTCGTTCCTTAATCTACGAGAAGCTTGAGGGCTTCCATGGTGAGGTGCAGTGACCCGCTATTGGCTTCAAGCACATCACGGATCACGCCCTCGTCGAGCTCGCAGAATTTTTTCATGTTATGGAGGGTCTTAACCTTGCCTGTTAGCTCATCCTTCCCTCGCTCCGAGCCGCCTCCGATCGTCCCCTCCTCTTCGCTGATGTCGTCATCCAGGGGAGCCTCCCCGCGCGGCTCAGGTTTGGGCTTGGGCGCGCCCTTCTTGGGCGGATGCCAGAATTGTCGGATGTGGTCGGGATTCTTGCGGTAGCAGTCCTCGCCGTACTTGCAAATCGGCTTGCCGTCTCTGTGCGTCGGTCTCTTCTCCCCTCGCTCCGAATCATCGCCTTCTGCGCGTGTTTCAAATTCCATTACCAATCCCGAGGCCCCGTCATGATCTGCGCACATGCAAAGCGGTGTGGCTTACCGTCGAAGTCTTGAAGATATTGCTCGGCCTCGCGCAGGGCATCCAAATCGTCATCGTCGATGCGCCTCTTCTTGATCATCGGGCGGGCCTCACCATGTTCGTCATCATCATCGCCGCCGAGGCTCGCGTCATTGGGCACCAGGAAGCCGTCGTTGTAGTCGTACTCGTTCGGCAATCCGTCGTCGTCGCTATCGATCGTTCCGTCGCCCAACGCAATTGAGCCTCCCTCTTTTTTCTTCGGCTTTTTCTTCGCTGGCGTCTATCATAGGCAGCATTATTATCACCACAGCAAATTCTCCACGCGGTCCAAAAAAAATAAAAATAAAAATAAATTAAAAATAAAAATAAAAATAAACAATGGATAAACTGAAAAACGAAAAAAGACACCCACCTTGGGTTTAGGCGTAGGCTTGGTCGCCGTCGACGCGGCGGCCGAGAGCGCCTTACGTTTGGCCGCGCAGGTCGACTTACGCTTCTTGCCGGCGAGTGCGGCCTGCCTCTGGAGCTCCTCGTCTTCGTCGGTGGCTTCGTCGTCCTCAGCCTCAGCCCCTGCTCTCATCTCCTCCTCCTCCTCGGCGTCGACCTCGACCTCCTGCATGACCTTGTCCGTGCGCAGCTGCGCGATGTAGACGTCGTCCACGAAGACGATGAAGCGCGAGCCATGCCGCAGCTCCACGCGCTGCCCCTTCTCCAGCGGCACCGGATCTCCGTCCTCTCCGAACACGAAGCTCGTGGGGTTGTTTCCGAGCTGTTTGGAAATAAGCCAAGTCAAGAACATCTTCTCTCTGGGAGACCATAAATTTTGCTCGTGTGTCTGAAAGAGTAAAAATGGAGTACCATGGTGAGATACAATTTCTTTTCCTCTTGCGAGGCAACGAGCGCAACTGCGTCCAGGTTGAGAGAGCACGGTGAATAAGATAGTACAATAGGCCGGATATAAAATGAAAAATACTGAAAAAATAAAAAATAAAAAATAAAAACACATACGCTGGTTGCGAGAGCAGCGTTTGTCAGTGATGCCGGTGAGGTCGCCACGACCCAACATGAGAGGCTGCGAGTCCATCGGCAGGTAGATGGGAGTCTTCGTCCCCTCCTTCAGGATTCGCGCCCGGAACAGCTCCACTGTTTCGATGAGAAGTTCAGTAATCCAAGGTTAAACAGAAAAAATGAAAATGGATAATATATGTATAAAGACACAGTTAAAATATTCTCCCTCAAAATTTTGTCACCTTCCACTGTTTTCTTGATTGTTTTCTTTGTTGGTTTCTTGTTCTTAATGAGGTGGCTCGGGATAACGGGCTCTGGCGCATTCGACTTCTTGGTACCACCGGCAGCCTTTTTCTTACCACCGCCTTTCTCGCCATCCCCGTCGATGAACGGGTTTTCGATCTCATCTCCATGCGCAAAAGCTGCGTGGTTTAATTGACCAATAGGAGTAGACACACATATATTTAAATTTAGTTCCACGCTTAACTAGAATGGTCCCTGAAAATACCATAAGGAAGAAAAAGAAAGAAGGGAATATTTAGAAAAAACATGCCTTTAATGTATCCGCTAACTAGTCGTTGGTCGTTGGCGTGAATGTGGTTAAAGTTTTCGAGGTCATCTTCGCTATCTATCTTCTTTGTTGTCTTTCGGGCTCGCTTAAGATGCTGCAGCATTAAATGAGTATTGGTGCGCAGAGGACTTGTTTTTGTTTTTGTTTTTGTTTTTGTTTTTGTTTTTGTTTTTGTTTTTGTTAAAGTGAATTGAAGGCAAACAAGGGGGAAAAAGTACCTGAAATACGCACGGAGCATGATACCAGTCGGTCATGGTGCCTCCCTCCGTAAAGCGGTCGTTTGGAAAGGTCTTGCCAATGCGCAACTCGCCCTTCTCTATTTTCTTCTTGCAAGCTGCGAACTTACACTATAGTGCCGTCTTGAGATTAGCTGTCCTGGTTTGCGTATAAAGGGCAAAAGTCACTCGTACGGTGGCTCTTCCGGCAGAAGCATACTCAATCTGGCGAGTTAGGGGGGGGGGAAGGTGATCAGACGCAATAAGTGTACAAATCGTCGCACAAGCTCACCTTATAAGTGTTGTTTGCCATGACGGAAAGGGCGCCAGTTCACGCCGCACGCGCAGATTATCAGTCCGTTATAAAAATAGCGCCTTCAGAAATTTACTTGGAAAAAAGGAATTTAGATAATTATTATTGGCCGTCAGGGTGATCCTCACCCCTCTTTGCTCTCGCACCTTCTCCACCTTCTTCCTCCTCCACGAGTAGCTTTTCCTTTCCCTTTTCCTCTCTATTCATTTGCCTGGTTTCCTCTACAGAACGATCCGGCTGGTTTTCCTTCGTTTCCGCGTCGTCTTCTCGTCGCTCTTCCGCGACTTCCGCTTGTACATTCGACAAGTCTTCCTCTTCTCCCTCCTCTTGTTCTCCCAACAGACTCATCTCAACACCTTCCTCGTCACTCTCACCATTGCGGAAGCGCAACAGCTGCCTCCGTCGCCTTCTCCTTCTCCTTCGCACCAGGCCGTCTTCCTCTTCGCCACCGACTTCTGCATCCCTTCCGCCTTCCCCGTCGCCACGTTCGTTCTCGTTCTCGCCATCCTCCCGCGCCTCGACTCGCCGAGGCTCGTTCCGGAAGTTGAGGTAGAGAGGGTGACGCGCAAGTACGTATCCCAACACGTTCAGCAGCACAAAGCTGGTGAAGGGCTCTGCGACCTTGGACACCCACTCGTTCTCCCACCCCAACACCGTAGCCTGCATCTGCATGGATAGATGGGTCTCGGGTTACCTTGCCGGAGGGAGCCACAAGAGACAACAATGGGGGGGGGTACGATCTCGACTAACGCCGGAATAGGCATGTACAGGAGGATCAACGGCCAGAGAGTCCTGTACGTTGCAGCGAGTTTTCAGACTTTTTTTTCCAGCCACGGCTTGTGAGAACACCGGAAGGGAGGATTTGGGGAACCTGAGAAGTTGCAGTCTTGTGTGTGGGTAGGGCGGAAGGTCGGCAACCGACTGGAAATAAGAATGATGGGAAATCACTCCAATAATCCCCATTGAAATGCAGGCCGCACAGGCCATCAAGATTCGTACAACCAGCCACAGTATCTGTGTCCATAAATTATAAAATAAAAAATCATACCACGCAGTGAGAATGGATAGAGTGAGAATATTTGGAACCTACCAAGGCGGTCAAGCAGAGGAAGGAAACAAGGCGGCAAAAATAATGAAAGAGCGCGAAGATTCCATAGAATGCCCACAAGCCTGCCGCAGGTATCGTAAGCCTAATATATAATAATAATAATAATAATAATAATAATAATAATAATAATAATAATAATAATAATAACCGGGATGGAGATGGGGAGATCAAGCGCACCCCAGAACATGCGGAGCTGCGATGACGAGAGGCCAGCACGAGTGATTCCCCAGCCGATGCCCGCCGACATCACCAGCAAGGCCATGGCCTGGTCGGCCAAGAACTCAGCAGAGGCGCGGGCATACCTGATCACAATGAGTTGAATCGCGCGGGGGAGAGGTAATAAGGATGCCAGGATGGTGAGCAAGACTTGGCTGCTGGGAAAGTGGAGATGAGATAAGCGGTGAGTGTCTTGCCATAGCTGAGGCCTCTCGAACGCATCATCCGAGTAGATCTCGTACTGAGCGTAGTAGAGAGCGTAGGCGATGGTCCGAAAACACAGAACGGCAAGCTGCAGGCGATAATAGACTATTCCAGGCCGACTGGCGACACACAGGGGGGAAATGGGTCGTTGTGAATGCGGCATCGAATGTGGGATGAGGTGGCGAAGAAACGCAATRCAGTACGACGTACGCAAAGAACAGGAAAAATGCTATCCAACCGAGTGCAGAAACGGCGTAAACGATGGACAACACGAGGTACAGTGACAACAGCGGTCGCTCCTCATAGGAGAGCAACTCTCCGCTATCGCCCGTCCACTTCGCGGTCCCCTTTGATGGTAACAAGAAGCGAAGCATCAGTGTGACCCTATTCAACAGCGGCAGATGCCAAGCAACAGTCGCGACGTACGTGAGCGCTGATATCATCATTTCCGCAATTTACGATCGCCACTTGAAACCTCTCTACGCCGCCACCCCTGGAGTGCCCCACGAGGGGCTCTCCGGTAAGCTGCAGTTCACTTTGAACTTCAAAACGCTGACTCACAGCCAGTCAGGTCGTCGTTATCTCCATTTACATGGTTTGAAAGGAGAAGAGATTTACCATCTTGGCAGGAGCAACACAAAGAGTGTTGTAATAGCGGCGCTGGGATCTAATGAGCTGCCACACGTCCCACCCAAACACAGCCACTATGAACGGCTCGTCTTGCTCGTCATTATGCTGTGTGGCGTTTGTTTAGACCAACAGCTTGGGCATGCACACGTAAGTGTTACCCGAAGAAGGGAAAGGGAGAGGTCCAGGCTGCCGTTGGCACAAGCAAAGGGGCGACCGACCGCGATAAGCCTATCGTCGCTCTTGGTAATAGAAAGCTCCTCTTTCCATGCATACGCTGAGAGAGAGCACAGTACGAGGCACGACAATAGGATAAACAAGGAATGCCCCTTGCCCCTCTTCATGCAGCAGTATGATACTTCATAAAACACACGGACTGGAAATAGGCCACGAAAAGGATTTCCTTCTTATTTCTTGATGGGGCGGAAAGATGTTACATCTTTCCGCCATCTTACATTAGGCCGATGTTGGCTCGGCGCCGCCTCCAGTGGGATGGTATGCGGGAGTCGTGCCTCGTGGACGACCTGGAGGCGGTCGAGATACCGCAGCCCTCGCGGTTCCCCCCACGGGGATTGGACGCGGCGGACCTCCGTGCTGAGCCGTAAGCACGGGCTTCTGTGATACTGTGTGTGCGCGCGCGCGCATATCCAAAAATGCCAGTCAAAGGGTGAAAGCAAGAAACAACGCGACAACCTGGTGAGGTAGAATCGGGCGATGGCATACCATGGGGGACCTGAGGGCGATGCGCGGAATCGCCGCGGCCTCTTGCGGGAGGACCGCCCCGAGTGGGAGGCATGCCTCCTCGCCCTCCGGGCCGCTGACCGTACGGTGGCTGCCCTCCGCCAGCGTAGGGCGAAGGCCCGACCTGGCCAGTAGTAAGGCCAACTGGCCGGGGTTGTTGCTGAGCTCCGGTCATGATCGGCGGCCGCGCTACGGCAGAGGGAGGGCCGGGGCGTGGGCCGTTTGTCGAACCGACCGGGGGACGTTGCGTTGGCGCGCCGTTGTGGGCGTTGGCGGAGTGGGACGGGGAGTTGTGAGAGGCGATGTAAGAGGAGGAGGGAGAAGACGAAGCCGATGAAGGACGGGAGCCGATGGCTGTGGTCAACTGAATCCGGGTATCGTGCAGATGGCGCAGGAGATTCTCTTCGACCTGCGAACGTCAGATGCGTGTTAATCCATCTACCTTTCTCCACAGACGGCTATCTGCCCACAGTTCGAAGCAGATGTGGGCGATGACTAACCTTGGCTACGCGCGCTTGGAAGTCGCTTGTGGCCTGTTGCAGTCTATTTTCGACCTCTAAGCGCCGCTGCTGTTCGCTTCTTAGCTGCTTTTCGAGCTCGGAAGACCGATTTCTTTCCTCCTCCAGGGCCGCCTCGGCACTCTCTCTGATCTTTACTTCCTCTGTCACAGTGGTGAATGATTAGGCTGCTCTGTATATCGTGCTTTGATCCTTGTCAGGCAACATCGTGTACCGGCCAGGAGGGAATGGAGTCGGGCGACTTCCTCGACATTGGCCTCTGCCGACAAGCTGGATGCCTGAGCCTGCACCTTCTCATTCTCCACTTCCTGAAGCTGCTCCTCGAGCCTTGTTTGTTTGTTTGTTTGTTTGTTTGTTTGTTTGTTTGTTTGTTTGTTTGTTTGTTTGTTTGTTTGTTTGTTGAAGACGATGACGACGATGTTATTGTGAAGGGAAAGAACGCCGTCAGACTTGACACGGCGCTGAGGTGAATAATCATCGATTGGCGGAGTCTTGCGGCAGAACCTGTGGACAGTCTCTTGGAGTTCTTGAGAGTGCGCCTGCTCGTGCTCCGTGGCCCGCTTCTGTTCTTCCAGCTGCTCTTGCACAGCGCGCAGGGTCGCCTGGGGAGGGCGCATGCGGCAAAGCACGACCCCGCAAAGGAGACGTAGACCAGCAACGTGAGTAGGTCAGCATGCGAGCGAGCCTTATATAGGGTAGGCCAATATCTCACCGCGTATTGCTCGCGAAGCTGCTGCAGCTGCTGGATGACCTCCTCCTTCTCCTGCTTGACCGCCTCGAACTCGGTATTGAGGCTATCGTAGCTTTGCTCCCACTCCCGCGTGTGCTGCTCCCATTGCGCCCTCTCCTGTTCCCACGCCGGCGCCAATCCGTCTGCGCGCACCTCCTGACGTTCGTCGGCTTCGATCGGGGCAGCATGATTAAGGTCCCCATTCGCCTTGTCGGCCGCGGAGGCCCGGGTCGCGACTGCTGCAGAGGAGGAAGCTGCAGGCGAGCTTTCCTGTTCGATATTAGGAGATGACTCTGATTCGGAAGCCTCAACGCTCTCTTGCGCGACACGATCCTCGCTGATCTGCGCTTCTTCATGCTGTTGATCGACCGCGTCCGTTGGTCGGTCCTGCTCGGGCTCGAACTCGCGTTCTTCCTCTGTCTGATGCTCATTTCCGGGCTCTGTTGTTACATTGGAACCATGCGAACTTAGGGGAAGATCTTTGTTCTCATCCTGTGGATTGGCGGCTTCTGTGTCCTGGAGTCCCTCCTCGAGATAGGACAATATCTCATGACTCGTATGGGCGTCGGATGGCTGAAGCGAGGCCATGGAAGCGGACGCAGGGAGGACTTCGACTTCTTCATCTCGGGCATCATTCGAGTCATCTCTTATGGGACTCGCACAATGCGGCCCATTCGCTTCGTTGGCCTCCGGGAGGCCGACGATGAGTTCCACGAACGCGCCGGGAAAGAGACCATACTTCCCTCGGCATTCGCCTGTCCACCAGCCTTAGAAGGGAGTGCAGTTAGAACTAACTCAATCATCAGCAACAACAACGAAGCAGAAGCCGAAGAGAAAAAAGTCATGCCAGATTTTTCCCATGCCAGGATAAATAAAGAGGATTTTTTTCTATTATATATATATAAAGTCGACAAGAGTAATCCGGTTTGCGTACCAGACTCATCGCGCTCATAGACTATAACGATGTCACCCTCCTTAAGTTGTATTTCGTCATCCTGCTCCGGGTCTGCAGATAGAGAGTGTCACCAACCCGCCATGATTCTGCTACTGAATGCACCATGAGCATACCGTATTCATACAGCGCTCGCGCTTGGACGCCCTCAAGAGGTGCCGGCACAAAAGCGACCGCGCCAACACTCACCACCTAATGTGAAGAACATGAATGGGTGTGGGTGCAGCCTGGTAACAGAAACTCAAGATTTGAAGAAAAAATAGAGCCAAGGAGAAACCTGAGGAGTTGGCTGAGGAGGGTTTGCGTTGGTGGTTATAGTTTGGGGAGGGGAGTTTATTGGTTCGAAAACCTCCTGACTCTGTTCGTGTTTTTTCTTTCCCTTGCCCCGTTTAAGCGTAAACCGCCCTTTCTTTTCCTCTGTCTTGGCATCTTTCACCTCCTTACCCTAATAACATGAGATGTCAGTCTTTGCCCCCCCCCGGTGTCGTTTTCGTTCTCAAAGAACCGAGGCAAAAGAAAGAAGGGACACCTTTTTTGAACGAAACATGGCCAGTGTTTCTTCAAAGAGCAAGGTGCGTCTCCTACTATTGTGCGAGTGGTGGCAGGTGTCGACAAACAACGTGGGCAAATAATAAAAATAAATTGAGAGAAAACCAAACATGGCCCACCAAGAACTGCTACGCTTGGACTCAACATGATACTTCGATTTCTACAGGGCCAGATGCAGCGGTAGAGTTGCTGTTAGCAGGTTGCTAAAGTCATATGTTCCGTTCCTGTCAGCTCTCGTTAGCACTAAATTCGAGGAAAAGAAGGGAAATTAACGCAGTGCAGTAGTTTCTTTGTCTCCTCCGCTTGGCCAGGTGGCATCAGTGAGCGGAAAAATGAGTGAACCGGCTTCGCAAACCGCAAACGATATTGACTGGAAGAAAATCTTGGGCATTGGAGCCGCTGTGGTAGTTGGTGGTGCTGCCCTGTACTACTTGTTTGGGGGCACCGAAGACAGGAGGATACGATTAAAGGAGGCGGAACAAAAATTTGGTAACAATTGCAGGAGTAGCAGGCATGTGGTAAAATTATAACTTTTAATGGTTTTCAAACAGATGAGGCCACAGCTAAGAAAGCTGAGGAGGACTGGGAGGCCGCAGAGAAGCTCTACCTTGATGCACTGGCCATTCTACGCCGCCATTTGGATAAGAATGACGAGAACATCGCCGAAGTACACGCAGAGCTGGCCAACTGCGCTCTAAACAAGATGGAGCTAGACAAAGCTGAGGAATACAGCCGTGAGTAAGTTTGCGAAACAACCAACAACAAAATGTGCCTTTGATCGTCTCAGCCTTCTTCCTCGATTTGCAGAGCTCTGCGCATCAAAGAACACGTTCATGGTCACGATAGCGTCAATATTTGTGAGAGCCTTGTCAACCTTGCCGGCATTCTGGCCGCTCTCAAGGCTGAGGACGCCGGCGATTATGCCGCCAGAGCGCAGAGGTAATGGCCGAGCTGGCCAGCTTGCTTTTATCTTGTCTTCTCTAAGGCGTGCCTCATCTCACCTGTGCATCCCAGAATCTACGAGGCGCCCCCCGAGAGTGAGCGCGACAATGCGGGTCTCAGCAGCGCCCTGCGCACCAAGGCTGCCGTGCTGATGTCGGTCAAGAAGCTCGACGAGGCGCAAGCTGCCGCCATTCAGGCCCTGGAGTGCTATGAAAAGGTCAGCGTGAAGGGCGACGTTCACGCCCACTACCGTGACGCTCTCGAGGGTCACCTCCTGCTCGCCAAAATCTACACCAAGCAGGGCACGTCCTCCCCTCCGTCATATGGTCTTCCGGAAAACGTCGTTCGTAACCTTCCGCTCTGCTCTTTCGACTCTGTAGGCAACCATGCGGCAGCGGAACGCGTGTACAAGGACCTCGTGCAGAGGGCGAAGGACACCCTCGGCCCAGCGGACGTTTATGTGGCCTACTCGCTTCGCAGCCTCGGAGATTTTTACGAGGAGCGCGAAGCCATCAACGAGGCCGAGGAGGCATACAAGGAAGCGCTGGACGTGGTCAAGAACAAGTACGGCGAGGACGATCCCAACGTGTTCGCCTTCCTCAACTACCTGGCTCACTTCTACTGGGACCATGAACGCGACACCGAAGCCAAGGAAGTGTTTGGGAAACTGAAGCAGATGCAGTGTCTGCCGGCTCCCACCAACTCACGCTGTCTCGTCACCAGGCTCTTCGCCTTCACCTTTACCCGCTCCCGCTCCAACCCCGCTCATATCGAACCCGTGTACGTGGGCGAGCTCTTGCCCACTCCCAAGCTGCCAGCTGGTACTTCCCTTCATACAGAAATAGAAATTAATTTAAATATAAACCTTAACGCGCGTCTTATTACCACAGATGCCTATCTGGAGATCTTTTATGAGAACCCCGCAGATCAGTCGAATCCGATCATGCAGGAGCGACAGCTTACTGAAGAGGACAGGGAGACCATCGTCCTGTTGTCTCCCACTGTGCAGAACGTTAAGCCGCGTATGTACGAGATTGCCATCCACGTCTACAGCGACAAATCCAAGACCAAGAAGCTGGGCGAGCACCACCAGATGTGCCAGTCGGTCTTCGATACGGACAAAATTCGCACAGAGGAAGATCTCATGGCACAGATCCCAAAAGATAGAATGATTTAAGAAGGCATTTTCTACTCTCAAGACAAACCATTCCTCCTTCCTCAATGGGTCATTGTTAGACTTAAGAACAAGACAAGATGCAGCCTCTACAATTCCGGCTTTACGAATAT
>CDFF01071662.1:762-11983 GCA_000826265.1 Acanthamoeba culbertsoni
TATATTGTAGTGATATAAAGCAAACTTATCAAAATCAATAAAATGTATTTGTTAGTGGTATATTATGAACTTAGCAAAATCACCAAAATATATATTTTAGTGAATAGAGTGAACTTAGCAAAATCCCTAAGATATATATATTCAAGTTTCTATTAGACTTAGCAAAATCACTAAAATATATATTTTAGTGAATAGAGTGAACTTAGCAAAATTTCTAAGATATATATATTAAAGCACATATTAGACTTAGCAAAATCACTAAAATATATATTTTAGTGAACATAGTGAGCTTAGCTAAATCCCTAAGATATATATATTAAAGCACATATTGGACTTAGCAAAATCACTAAAATGTATATTTTAGTGAACATAGTGAACTTAGCTAAATCCCAAACTAATATTTATTAGTATTCCAGCTCCGCTCCCTATTGTTTTACGGCACAAACACACACCAAAACATGTTGCCACAGTGAGAGGGGAGGCAAGGGTCTCACGCACTGAGAGCGAGCAGGCTAGGTGCGAGTTGATAAAGTTAAGGAGGAGAGGATCTTGGTTATGCTTTGCAGCTYGTGATCAGTGGACAGAAGGAAGGCCAGTGATGCGTTGTAGTGCCCCAGCCCCATGTACGTACTCGCCTGCGTGTGAACAGAACGACAGTCAGATGATCTTCATACCATGTGTGTGTGTGTGTGTGTGTGTGTGATAAGAAGAGCAAGGAGAAGACGAGGCCTTGCCTTTGCGAATTTGAACTGGAGGAGGTTCCATCGCTGCATGAGCTGGTAGTCGTGGGCCTCTGAGGTCAGCCCGTCCTCCAGCTCGAGGTCAAACTCCTGCACCACATTCCCCGCGGGTCAGCTCGCCTTTCCTGCCTCCGCAGCACTGGCGGGAAGGGGAAGGGGAAGGGGGACTGTACGGCGAAGGTGTCAAAGAGAGCGTTGAGTTGCCTCCGCGCCTAGGCGAGGGAGCGCTCGATCATTGCGTAGAGCCTGAAGCGGCGCGCGGGGTCGATCTGAGCGAAGGAGAAAACGGACCAAACGGCGTCCTGCCGACCTGATTACACACACACACCCCCTACGCACACAACACGAAAGGGATACCCCTCAACACCGGTGCACTGAAATAGTGCACGGCCACCACCATGTCTGGGAAGGACACGGCCTGCACACAAGAGGGGGAAAGGAGGACGAGACCTCCTTCTGGATGGTCTCGAAGTCGAAATAGGAGAATCGCTCAGGCTTGCCGAGCAAGTGGTCGTGCACAAAGACCAGGTGGACGATGTCCTTGTTCAGCCCTCACCCCTGATGCCAACCCCTCGCGATGAGCCAAGAGGGGAAGGGAGGTGAGAACTCCCTGTGGAAGCAAGTATAAAGGGGTTGGGCCGAAGACCCCATGGGAGGCACGGTACGGGCAGACAATAGAGAAAAGGCAAGATGAGGTAGTCAACATTCCGCTGCACAAACGGAGGTCAGGTCAATCATGAAGCTCAGAGAGAGAGAGAGAGAGAGAGAGAGAGAGAGAGAGGAGAAAAAAACCAACCCCGTCGGCTTCTCCATCTTATGGAGGTCGGAACCGAACTTCGATATTAAAAAATAAAGTAATAAGAAACGACAGTAAACGGGAGGGGAGAGTTGCACAAGATTACCGCAAATTGCTGAGATGATACACGCACTCCGCCGCAGAAATGAAGAGGAACCGGGCGTATCGAGCTGGACTCTGTGTGACACCTTCGCCATTGACGATGGGGGGCGACGTCAACGTGACGTATACGTCACTATCCAGCAGCTTTGGCCATCATCAAGCAGAAGCACAACCAGAGGTGTTATCCACCAGCGTGTGCGCAGGTTCTGGCTGTCTGATCTTTTCCGGCTACTGGCGATGTGGCGAACTCCGAGAAGTGTTCGGACTCGGAGGAGAGGGAATCGAGGCTTAAAGGCGGGAAGAAGGAGGATGTGTAGAAGAGATGTGGGATGGTATTATAATGTGAGAGAAGAGGATTGGGCAATACAACCCTGGGTAAGGAAGGTCGACTTCATCCGGAGCGAGAAAACATCGACGAAAAAAGGGAAAAAAACGCGGCAACGCGAAACGCGCGGTCCGACTTTGAAAGGAGACAATTTTGTTTGCAGCTGGCAACTCCATTTTTAGAGGAGCTTCTATGTCTGGATTTTTCGTGGTTCTTTCACGAAACACAAAAAAATCCGATTCCCAGATATTTACATGTATCGAAAAATCCCACTAAAATTTATAAATCTATAAAGTACCAGTTTTTCTAAAGAAGAGGGATATCTTGCAGCTCCAGTTCACGTGCGCGCCTCCTCTCTCCTCAACGACCACATGAGCTGTAGATTGGCACGATTTAATTTGTGATTTTTTTATTGAAAAGCTGATTGGCCTCAAGTACATCCTTGAGCTGATCGTTCTTCGCCTTGAGCTGTCATCACCACCAATGCCTTTTCCAACTTCTTAATCTTCGAATTTGCACTTTCTAATCTCTCTTGCAAGCCAAGTCGTTCACTCGCTTGGCGTCGATTCTTGCGTCGGTTTTTGACTTTGGCAGCCTTCTGCTCGTATGTGTACCATTGCTTACGTTGTTGTCGTTGTTGTCCTCTTCTTTATTCCTCGTCCGCCTCCATTTTCCCTTCACTCAAGAAAGTCTCCCTCAGGCTGCCTTACTCCACACACACACCGAAAAAAAAATGAGGTGGGGGTCGACCCCCACTATCACTGTGGCGGCGAAAAATTGATTCAAGCATTGGCCTGAGTCAGATAAGCTTATTGCCTGCAGCAGCAATATGTAATGCTCATTGTGCATAAACAAAGTTGTTTCTTTGTGCGTATTGAAGAAACAGACTGACCTTTCACATCGCATGGACAAAAATTGCCAGATACGCCAATGATTGTTTATTGTTCGCATGTCTCAATTCCTATTCTACTGTACCACTGATTTTGGTGCGTTAGTAGAGAGGAACATTCAGTCTTGCTTCGCCGTTATATCCCTAAAGACCACATAGGCAGGCAAATGCCTCAGAGGCCAGACTCGTCATCCAACTGCTGGTAGCGAGACCTGTGCTTGGGCAGTCCTCCGCTTTCGTTGAGCAGATTTGCTCGAGGTATCCTTTGCCCGGCACTGGAGCTGCGGCGATTGTAGAGGAGGTACACGAGGGCTGCCACGCCTCCCAGGCCCAGGACGGTCAGAACGAGCACCCCAATACCCAATATGGGCAGGTTTGCGGCTTCGTCCTTTGCGGATGGAGAGGGAGAGGGAGATGATGAGGGAGAGGGAGAGCGCGTCTTGCTAGGGGACGGCTGCTTGGATTTGCTGGGGGAAGGAGAAGGTGAAGCGCTCGAAGACGCGAATGGCGATATGGGAGGAGCTGATTCTGAAGCCGAGGCCGAAGCCGAAGCCGAAGCCGAAGCCGAAGCAGAAGGGGACGACGATACGGAGACCATCGGTGGCACCGACGAGGGTGACGATGGTGAGAACGGTGCCGAAGCCGAAGCCGAAGCCGATGCAGAAGCAGAAGCAGAAGCAGAAGGGGACGACGATACGGAGACCATCGGCGGCACCGACGAGGGTGACGATGGTGAGAACGGTGCCGAAGCCGAAGCCGAAGCCGAAGCCGAAGGAGTGGGGGATGGAGAGGAGGAGGGGCTTGCAGAGCCCGTCAGAGGTGCAGCCGACGGTAATGCGGGCGAATCAGGAGAGATGCTCAGAATATCCACCATATCGGTGAACGACGTGGTATTCGCAGTGGAACCGGGCGATATCAACACAGTATCGCCTACCACTAGGCCAGCGGCCGAAGCCCGCGCCCCGCCAGCGAGTTCAAGGACGCTGTGCCAGGTCTGAGAAGCCACGTGAAATATATCTGCCCGCCCACTGGGCGACTGGTGGGTGATCTCCCCAAACCAGGCAGAGCTACCTGTATGAGTCATGTTTATCAACCCAGAAGCAAATATAATATAGTCATCCATTGCTACAGCCGTCATATATCCTGGATTGGAGGGAAAAAATTAATTACCAAAAAAAATATATAATTCTAATTTATACAGTAAACCAAACCTCTAGGCGGCCCAGGCATTTCGGTAGTATTATGTTCTTTAGTATCCAAATCATAAATATCAACACGTGTGGTGAATATAGCGGAAAAATGGTCGCCTTGATTAGCGTAACCAAGCACGCCACCAGCAACTACTACCTTCCTCTGCGACATGGACGCAGCAGCAAAAGCTCGCGGAAGAGACAGTCTGTGCGTTTCTTCATCCACCTTCCCAAAAACACAGTTTCTTATGAATCTCCTTTTTCATGTTTTATGTCGATATGTAGAAACATATACATAGAATAATATTGTGATGATTGTGATGATTATGGTTAGCCGTACCGAGACTTGGGTGTCATTATCAACTTTAATCATGGATATGATAGAAACTGTGTCTATGGCTGCGGTGGAAAATCCGCCAATAAACCAGGCGGCATCTTCAAGGGATACGCTTGCGGCGCCCGCCCTTTCTGACATATACCAGGATAACACATGCTCATCGTGTACAGCAACACTCACTTGGTCGAATGAGATGTCAGGGTTTGATATATATATATAAATATTATGTGTCTCAATTTATATTATTTATTTGTTTATTTATTTATTTGTTTATTTATTTATGTATTTATGTGATTGGTGTGATACCGCCGCTAGCAGCATAGCCCTCAACTGGGGAGAATACTGGGGTGAGGCCACCAACGAAGAGGGCGTGTCCCGTGCTATGTATGGCCGCAGCGGAGACGAGTAATGAATTCACAGGCCAATCAGGTAAGGGAACCACAGTGCCAAGGCTCCAATTGGAGCAAGAGGGGTCTTCCGTCCCATTGTGATTAACAAACACGAACACCTGTGTCTCCTCCTCGGGCAGGTAATAGAACCTGTGTGATATTGTGCCCAAAACTCCCTATGGCGTTAACATCGATAGAATAGGGTGGCTGCACCATAACATCACCTACTGACCTGTCTTGACTTCCTGTCATTGGGGCAACGACTTGGCCCAACCGCACAGGAATGGGGAGCTGGACGCGTTCAACTGACAGAGTGCCATTGTCTACTTTGAACAGGTCCATGTTGTTGTTGTTGTTAAGAGCTCCACTAGTGCGACTGCCCCCTAAGAAGGCCCCCCAGCCCGCACACACGTGTAGAGCAGCGAATCTGTCCCCCTCGTAAAATTCGAGGGGGGAGTTGTGGATGACGATCTGCTCGTGTTCCGCAATGGCCTGAGTCGCTACAAGGAGCACCACACACGCACAGAAACCTGACCAGAACACGGACTGGCGCATCCTTCCGCTGATTTCCCGTTAACAACGTACCACAAAAGAACGTGAGGGTTTTTCTTTTCCTTTTACTGAGAGAAAATTATCGTAAATTATCATTCCAGAAATGCCTATACAAGTACGGTGAAACCACTACCGTGCAAGACAAAACCTTGCTAAATAAGGAAAACCCTGAAGCTTCTAAATGACCATTTAGAAAAGTTGTGTGGGAGTTGTTGGAAGGAAACATGGGGGCAGTACCTTTGCGGAGGCCCACTAAGCTGATTTCCGTGTTAGCCCTGCTGGTGACGTGGTGTGTGGCTCCGGCGTGGGGTCAGCTGGACTTCAGCAACTGTGACCCCCCAAGGGCCGAAGATCACATCTTCGACGATACTGGGAACAGTGAAGGGAGTTTGGGAATCTACGGGCCCTACTCCGGCTCCTTTATCTGCTTTGCCAATTCAGTGACTGGCGTGAGTCGTATAGAGAGCGTTGTGTTCGTAGGACTCCCACTATCCGAAGATGAGGACCCGGGGCTGTGGACTGCTTATGTTTACAACTCCTTCGATTTCACTGTGGCTGCTCAATCTAGTGCCATTTACTCTGGGGACTCCAGTTCCTTTACTCTCACCGCCACATTTAATATGACTGATGACCACCTCCTATTAGAAGATGTTTACTGGATTGCCATGTGTGTACCGAATATAAGTGTGGAAGTTGGCCCGATACTCTTCCTCGACTTCGCTTCTGGTGGCGAGCTCCTTAATTGCGAGGGGACCACTGTGGAGGAATGTCTCTCCGACCCAAGCGCGTGGACATCAGACGCCACCTCGCACTTCGTGATGAGGCTCGTGTACGCTTGTGGTCAGGACCCCCCATCGCCCTCGCCAAGCCCTTCCCCTTCGCAGTCCCCTTCTCCGAGTACCTCTCCCTCCGCGTCGGCGACTGCGTCTCCCACCCCTTCTTCATCTGCGTCGGCTTCACCTTCATCGTCCAATTCTCCCACTGTGAGCCCTTCACCCTCTCCCACCTCTTCGCCAAGCCCTAGTGCATCATCCAGCTCCTCTCCCTCTCCATCCTCTTCAGTCTCACCCTCTGCAAGTGCTTCGACCAGCCCCAGCGTATCAGTTTCACCCTCTGGCTCGGCCACCCCATCTGCCAGCGCTTCTCCCTCACCAACTTCGTCGCCTACCTCCAGCTCTTCTCCCTCATCAACCGCCTCACCTACCCCAACCTCATCGGCCAGCGCTTCTCCGTCATCAACCTCTTCATCTACTCCATCGGCTAGCGCTTCTCCCTCATCAACCGCCTCACCTACCTCCACTCCAACCCTCAGCCCGTCTCCTTCGTCAACCTCTTCATCTACTCCATCGGCTAGCGCTTCTCCCTCATCAACCCCTTCATCCACCCCGTCCGCTAGTGCATCTCCCTCATCAACCTCTACACCTACATCCACTCCATCTGCCAGCTGCTCACCATCCAGTAGCCCGTCCTCCTCTCCCAGTTCGTCTTCATCTCCTAGTATCACCCCTTCATCCTCTTTGTCGCCTACGAGCACCCCGTCAGCTAGTCAATCTCCATCGATCAGCCCCTCCCCTTGTCCCTCTCCGCCGACCCCCGCTAGTTCGCCCACCAGGTCTCCCACCCCAACGAGGTCCATCACCCCTTCGATTTCCAAGACGCCGACTCCCTCGCGCACGACCACGCCTTCCCGCACCCCGAAGTCCTCCAGAACGCCAACCCTCTCTCCGAGCCGATCCTCAACCCCCACGCGCTCGCGCACCCCATCCCGCAGCCCCACTCGGACCCCCACGAAGACCCCCTCTAGGACGCCCACACCATCCAAATCGTCCACCCCTACACGCACGCCCCCGCGCTCGCCCTCGCGCACCCCGCCCAAGTCGCCCACGCCCTCCAGGACGCAGCTCCCTCTGCTGTTGCCCTCGCAGCGGCCCACGAGAAGTCCTTCGCGCTCGCCCTCGCGCACCCCGCCGCGGTCACCCTCATCAACGCCCTCCAACAGACGTTCGCCGTGGCCCAGCCGCTCTCCTTTCCGAATTCATCCGCCAAGAAACTGATCTTACTTTGAGACTTACCGGGGAACTACAACGGGCACTTGATCGATGTAAGAAATTAGGAAAATAGGGGGATAAAGACCTTGAGTTTCTTTGTTACTCATTTTACATCGCCAGCCCGAGTCTTCACCCCCACCAGCAGGAGATAGACCTCCGCAAGCACAACGAGAACATCTTTCGTTCATATTATCACTCAAAATAAAAAGGGGAGAGGAAATGAAGGAAGAGGGTCTGAAAAAAAAAAGGCAGAAGTAAAACGGATTATGCAACGCTCGAAGGTTGCACCGATAATGTGACCACTTCGGGAAAAAATATGTATGTTGGTGTATCAGATATGCTCACTTCGCGAGCAGAGTTTCTATCTTGGACTCGAGAGACTCGGGGCCGGTGAGCGACGAGTACCGCTCCTCGACGACACCTTCCTTGTCCACAAGGAATTTCTTTGAAAAAAGACAAGAACGCGATGAGCGTTTCGCCTACCATCGGCCATCAGCGGTCCATATGGGAGAGGGGCGCACCTCGAAGTTCCACTTGATGCGGGTGAGGCCAAGAAGGCCCGATTTGCTGTTTTTGAGGAAGACGTAGACCGGGTGGGTATTATCACCGTTGACCATGATCTTCTTCATGATCTTGAAGCTGACACCGTAGTTCTTCTGCTTAGCGTTCGTCACCAGGTAAGAGGAAATACAAACGAGGGGAGTAAGGGTTGGTGGCGTGCCTGACAGAACTCGACGATCTCTTCCTCAGTGCCGGGTTCTTGGCCACCAAACTGATTGCAAGGGAATCCAACAATTTCAAATCCTGTGCAGATTGTTAAAAGGTCAGGGAATTATTTGCAGGATGAAGAACAAAATACCTTTCTCCTTGTGCTTATCATAAAGGGCCTGTAAGGCCTTGTATTGAGGAGTGAAGCCGCATTTGGATGCAACATTTACGATGAGGACCACCTGCCCGAAGATTGTAGCACGAGTTTAACGGTAGGTAAGAAGGTGGTTGCTAGTGATTATGAGTACCTTGCCCTTCAGTTGGGAGAAGTCGAAAGTGTTGCCCTCGCTGTCCTCAGCAGAGAGTTCGTGTAGCGATTTGGCGCTCGACATGGTGCTTAACAACAGAGATTGGTGGTGTGTGCGAAGTGGTGTAATTGTCTTGAGGGTTGTGGCAGTTGTGCTGCGTAAAGCTGCGGAAGCGGCAAAAAAGCGGTTGGACAGAAGCTGTTGTTGCACGCTCGAACGTTCTCCCAAATTGACATTTGAAATATAAGCTGGGGACGAAAGCCTCTACGCATGACTGTAGGCGAGAGAGTGAATGTGGGACCACCGCGGAACCCACCAAAGAGCGCGGGACGGCATGGGCATGTTTGATAGCGTATTTTTGTGATTGGTTGCAAATTTGTCATTTAGTCGTAGTTCAGTGGCGTTTACGTATTTGATACATGAATAATCAGTGATTTAAGGCAGAGAGAAGGAAACGGAAGGGCACAAAAGAGAAGAGCGGCCGGTTGCAGGGGAACGCGAGATGGGAGGGAGCAAGAGAGACTCGGGCCGGCTACATGGCGTCCTTTTTGATCTTCTCCAATCGCGCGAGAATGGTGTCAAAGCCTGGCCTTTGATCCGGATCCTTCTCCCAGCAGTCCTGAATCAGCTTCGCGTAGTCCTCCGATGGGCAATTCGGTGGAATATCCGGAAGCTTGCCCTACACGTTTTTTTTTTTAAAAAACGAGAATCCGCCGACAGTCGGAGATGATCAGTATATGGCTACATTAATCTCCTGGATATTTGCTAACACAGGAAGAAGAAGGAGGAAGAAGGAAGAAGAAGAAGAAGAAGAAGAAGAAGAAGAAGAAGAAGAAGAAGAAGAAGAAGAAGAAGAAGAAGAAGAAGAAGAAGAAGAAGAAGAAGAAGAAGAAGAAATACCTGGTCTATCGCCCGGACGATTTGGAGCGGGTGCATGCCGGAGAAGGGGGCTTCGTGGGTGAGCAGCTCCCAAAGCACCATGCCAAAGGAGTACACATCGGCCTTATCGGTATACGGCATCGACTGAAGCAATATCTCCGGTGCGCACCAATTGAGGGATCCGACCTGCAAGCAACAAACCATATTCATCAGAATAATAACATTATATGAGAATTAATCCATTATTGTATTTTATTTATTCAATTTTATTGTAAAAGTCACCTTGGAGTTGAGTGTGTTGCCAGTGACCGACACTTTGGAGAGACCGAAATCGGCGACCTTCACGTGGTAGTTCTCATCGACGAGAAGGTTGAGCGACTTGAGGTCTCTATGCACCACCTTGGGCTTGGACTGGTGCAGGTAATTCATTCCCTATTGGTTTTTGTTTTTTTTTTTTTTTCAACAAAAAAAAAATGATACAATAAAATAATTGATTTTTCTTTGTCAGTTTCTCAAAGAAGGACGACGTCATCACTGTTGTTGTATCAAACAGGATTGGGGGGGGGCATGCCTGAGCGGCGTAGCAGGCCATGGAGACCTTGGTGCGCCAGGGCAGCTTGCGGTCCTTCAGCACCTCCGCCAGGTTACCGCGTTCCAGGAATTCCGTAAGGATGCAAATGTGGGGGGGAGTGAGGCACGCCCCGAGGAACAGCACGATCTGCGGGTGCCGCAATTTGCTGCCATAAAGTAAATAATGAATGAAGCAAAGAAAAGAAAAGAAATATTACGTGCTGTTTCAAAAGAAAAAAATAAAAAATAAAAAATAAAAATTGGTTGTGGAGAAGAGTCAATAAAATTGTACCTCATTGTCTCAATTTCTTTAAGGAATTCCTGGTATGCCGCCTCGTCCATCTCCTCCTGGATCAGTTTTTTCACCGCGACTGTCGTTCCACGCCAAAGTCCCTGTTTTATCATCGTCAATTTTGTTATTATTAAAAGTATCCGCTGAATAGAATTATATAATATTATTTTGGGGGGTTACACACCTTGTAAACAACGCCGAAGCCGCCCTGACCGATCTTTTCAAGAATTTCAATCTCATCGAAATCGACTTCCCATGGATACCGTTGCCGCGGACCACCCGAAAGCAGCAATTCCTAATAAGAAATATAAATATAAATATAAATATAAATATAAATATAAATATTAAAAGATTTCCAATAAATGGGGAATATTACCGTGGAAGCGGCGGGGGATACGGCCTGAGTCGGAACCGAGGGCGAGCCCGACTTGGAGGCCTTCCCGCCCTTGATTTTTTCTTTCTTCTTTTCCTTGCTCTTTTTCTTTTTCTCCTTTTTCTCTTTCTTTTCCTTGCTTTCCTTTGCGCTTTCTTTGCGTTGTTCTGCTGGCGTGCTCGGCTGCTGTTGTCGGGGGGACGGTTGCTGTGCAGACGATTCGGGTTACATTGTAACATGACATATATTTTTATTTATACAAGTGGGCTACCTGAGACTCTGGGGTTTTTTCTGCGGGTGGCAATGCTACGACTTCTTCGGACGAACTGAGCCTGTCCCTTTCCCTTTCCCTTTCCTTTTCCTGCAAAATGGCCGAACATCATAAGGAATGTAATAAAGGGGTATTTCTACGAAGGAAAAATGGTTGCCTGCAGCAGTTTGTGTCGCATGTGCTGTATTTCTGACCCACCGCCGGTGACCAGAGTGTGATCATCACTGGGCGACACCATTCGGACGGTGCTCGACGTATCGAACGACGACTGCTCGATCCAAAGCCCATATTAGAGAATATCTACTGGAAATTCCGGTTGGTTTCTGAAGGCGCCGTACCAGCTCAAAGTCCGTGGTGGCGTAGACGATCAGCGAGAAGTTGCCCTCCACGTTCGCCTCGAACAGGCAGGGGACGATGTTGTAGTAGCCGGGCTCCATGACCCCCTCAGCCGT
>CDFF01071670.1:0-25396 GCA_000826265.1 Acanthamoeba culbertsoni
TTGAATTTAAACTTGAGGAAGAACCTGAACCTTTAAGCAATGACTTCCAGGGCAAGGTTCACAATCTGCTTCACTCAATCAATGATGACCATCACTCTATTGAAAGTGAGGTTTCCAGTAAGGAAACGGAATGTGAAGGTTGTCATCACATCAGCAACCAGGTTTTGCTGAAGAACCTTATTTGCATAGACCCAAATGTTAATGTACATCTCCCACCAGATGATAAGATTTTGTGGCATGGAGCTCTGAAAACGGTTTTTATTGGTCAAAAGTGAAAACCAAGTGATAAACGTCTCAAGTCCAGTCCATGTGAACATGAACACCTGCGGTTAGGTATCAAACTCAACAGTGGAAGGGCTGTAGGGGTCTGAAAAATCCGTACAGAATAAAATCTCTTTAAAATTCATGTGGTATGCTCTTACAAAATCGTTTCAAGGGTAGAAAAAATTTGGACAAACTCGTATGGTAGGCTGGGAATTGGCTGCCAGGACCGATTTCGGGCTTATCTATTATGTTCTCAAAGTCGCTATTTGTATGATGATCAATTTCTCCATCAGCGGATCGGTGAAAAATTTTGTGTCATTTATCGATAAATTTTTTAATACACCGGCATCTGGTGCGTTGGAATGAAAAGGAGAGTGAGCGGAGTGGGATTTGAACCCACGCATCCGAAGATAACAGTGCCTTAAACTGTCGCCTTAGACCGCTCGGCCATCCGCCCCTCGTGCCGAAAAGCAAAACGTAGTGGTAGCGCTAACACGTGCCATGATAACGAGGGGGCGCAAACCTGGAAGAAAAAAGTAGTAGTGGTATCGACAACTGACGGTTCTGAGAGTGCTGGCTGGCCAAGTGTGAGAGTAGTGTGCATTGGGTATGTCAGCCAAAAAAATAAAAAAAACATGTGTAAAGAGTCCTGTATGGGGCCATACGGCTTCATTCCTTTCCTTCGTTGTGCAAGCACAATCAACTGACTTCTTTTTTCGCTTCCTGCGTCTTCTTTTTACGTCTTGCGTTCTTCCCTCCGCCAGCCGCTGGCGCCTTGGTCGGCGCGGGTGTGGGTGTGGGTGTCGCCTTTGCTGCAGCGGTCGGCTTCTTTTCCTGTTGCGGCTGCTCCTTTTCCTGCTGTGTGGTGGTCGTTGCTTCCTCTCTCTTGTCCTCCTAATTTTGTTTGTGCGATCAACAGACTGTGCGCCGCAGGTTTCTGGTTGACTACTAAGAGGGGCAAACGGTACCCTGAGGGCGGCCGCGGCAGCTGCCGCGCCAGCGTTGTGTCCTCTGCCCCGAGTTTGGGACCGAGTGACGCGCCGTCCAGCGGAGGCTGCGGCAGTGGTCGACTTCTCGTCCTTCTTCGGCGTGGGCTCTCGTAGACGCTTCTGCATGGCGTAGGCGTCCTCGTTATCGGCGTAGTATCCCGTCTCCGTCTTGGTCACCCTTTCGTCCACTAAGTGAGAAAGGCTACCGAGCCGGCTCGTGAGGTGAATTGAGGGGGGGGTACGTGAAACCAAGAGTATTGGTATAGAGATGGAGAGCCGCGCGGTTGCTCACTCGCACGTGCAATGATACGTAAGCGGCGTTATAATTGTCAAGCATGGCCTTCTCTACAAAACCGGCGATCAGATGTAGAAATGGCGATTTTCTGTTTGACGACTGGTAGCGGTGGCGGTACCGGCAGCCTTCATGAGCTTCGTAGCCAGGCCAAGTTTGCGGTGCGAGCTCAACACTGCCAGAGAGGTGATGTGGCCATGTTGCTCGTCATCGTCTTCGGGTTCTTCCTCCCTAATTTGTGGTTGTCACTGGATTGTTTGCGGTGGAGCGCGAACGAAAGAGGAAGACGCACATTTTCGCAAGAACATAACCTACAACCTTGCCCGTGGAGCAATCGCGGGCAAGGAAGGAAAGTGCGGGCCACGAAAGGCCGTGGTAAAGGTAGTACTTCATTTGGTAGTTCTCCGGCAAACAGTGCAAGTTGGCATTTTGCAACTCTATAAGATCTTCGATACGCACTCGCTCAATGGAGACCATCTTGTCGGGCAGGACACTGACAGTGCGAAACAAAGGAAAGCAATGGCAATATGTGTAGCAAAATAAATTAGAAGGAAATTTTGGGAAACACAGCCCGGGCTGTGCAAACAAATCGGTTTGTACAAGGCACGGAGGGTAGATGAAAGCGGGATGCACGACGGACTCATGACGACGGCCCACACGTTCAACTGCTAGGGCGGCTCTTCACCTTTTGTTCCTCTAGGTATTTCATGACGGACTCTCTTCGCTCTCGCTTTAAGTCCTCCTGATCCATGTGTATCTTGACCACTATGCCCGCTGTCCCCGCCAGGCAAGAGATGAAGAATATCTTCGCCCAGTTCAGCTTCATTACGTAGCTATTTCATGGGAAAAAGTTAAAAAACAAAAAAAGAGTATTTTCCAGAAGAAACAGTGAAACAGTGTTTATTGGTGCAAGAGGAGCGAATTTCCGTTTGTTTTATTTGCTTTTCTGGTGAGCAATTTCGCTGATCGCATAAGCAGCTCGTCCATTTGTCCTTTACGAGCCGCGCAGTATCGCCCACAGAGCCATTCAGGCAAGGGAGTTCTCTCTCTCCTTTCGCCTATTCTCCCGCCCCTAGTACTCTTTTCCTCCTCGTCTTCCTTCTTCCTTCCTCGAGCGTTGGCCGTCTTTGTCTTCAAGCAAACTTTCCCTTGCTCCCTCTTTTGTTGCCATGGCTTCCTCGCCAGGAAGCTCGAACCGAGTGTCGTCCTCCCTTCCTCTTCATATCTCACCTTCCGCTTCGCCTCCCTCCCCTCTTCTAAGGCAAATTCGTAACGCAAGTCCACGGTCTGAGGGCCCTGCCACCCCCTCCTCTCTCGGCCGTGCGCCTTCCCCCACCTCATGGAGCCCTCGGCTGCTGCAGGACTGCTACGACCTCCAGCGAGTCATTGGCCAGGGAGCATACGGTGTGGTGTGGTACGTCAGAAACAGTCTCTGCCCCCCTCCCTCTCGACCCACCAGCTCAAAGGGCCCCTACTGACGAGCAGGACCATGCCACCACCTACCCTTGCCGTTTGGGTTAACCAGGCTGGCGGTGGACAAACGTAGCGGGAGGCGAGTGGCAGTGAAAAAGATTGCAGACGTGTTTGGAGATACAAAGGAGGCCAAGCGCACCCTTCGAGAAGTGCGCCTCATGCGCCACCTCCGCGGTTCTTCTCCCTTCGTGCGACTTCCTTTCCTCTTGTGTGACCGCGGGGGGAGGGGAATAAGAAAAAGTGAGGGAAATGTAGAGGGTTAACATTTTCAAAAGGCTTAACGTCCTTGTGCTTCGTCTATATGCACAGATCTTGACCATTCATGACCTGTTGCCGGCCTGGAAGGAGACTGAGCGGAGCGCGACGTGCACACAGCCCAGGGGAGGAATATTACGTGAAGACGCCGCCTCCTCAGCTATCTGCAACGAGCCGGCTACTTTCACCGACCTGTACGTGGTCACCGAGTTTATGGACGTCGGCGACCTGTCGCGTGAGTGTATAAAGGCGACCAATGACGAAGAGCGAGTAAAGACCGTCGCATACTGTCTGCTGTCGGGACTGCGCCTCATTCACAGCGCACGAGTCCTCCACCGGGACATACGGCCTAAGAACATTCTCGTCGGTGGCTCCGACAAGCCCAGCATCAAGGCCATTTTCCCCCTCATTTTTTTGGGGGGGGAAGGACAACCGTTCTTATCTTAAGAAAAACAACAGATAGCCGATTTTGGGATGGGAAGAGGAAAAGCCAAGAAAGCAGAGAAGGCCCAGAAAATGATGAAGCTCAGCCTGATGGAGTTCGTGAGCAGTCGATACTACACCGCGCCCGAAGGACTTCTGCCCAACAACGAGTACAGCTTTCCAGGTAGAATAATGTCGACGTATATAATTCTAGTGGTGCTTTTTTCTGGGAAGGAAAATAATCGCTGATTTTCCGCGAAAATTCGTTCAGTCGATGTATGGGCCGTGGGCGTAATTGTTGCTGAAATGCTGCTGGGATTTAATCCATTCAAGGATCATCGATGTACGAAAAAAATAATATTTTTTTTTCTTTGTATATAATCATACACCACAATAAGTAAATAATCGAAATTTGGTAAATAACTCTTTTTAATGTAAGCAGTTCCCGATCAAATGAGAACAGTGATAAACCTGACTGGCATGCCATCAGAAGAGGAGATTGCAAGCATCGCCAAGGGCAGAAACGAAAAGGTGAAGATAATGTTACATATTTCGAAAAACAAACAAACAAACAAAAAAAAAACAAACGAAACCACACACTGGAGAACACTAAGTAATTTGTTCAGTTCCGAGCCTACATCCGTTCGCTGCAAACACATGAATCCAGTCACCTGTGGAATCTTTTATCTGATCTAAGCCCAGAAGGTATAAGCACGACACTTATTTTCCATTCCATGTTATTTTTTTGTTTATGTTTATATTTTTTTTCTCGCAGGGAAGAGTTTTCTGCGAAGACTGCTTTGCTTTGATCCCCGAAGGCGAGCAACTACCGTAGAGGCGCTGAGTCATCCGTGGCTGCGGAGTGTTGCCTTGCGGCAGGACACTCATGAAGGAGTGGACATTGCCCCCTTTGATGGCAGCGACATCGAAGCCGCTGAAGAGGAGGCCGACCTGCGCGCGCTGCTGTGGCGAGAAATAGAGTTCTACGGAAGTTAACACCCAAAATTGTTCTCCCTCGCATGTACACGATGTAAATAAAATAAATATATAAATATATATATATATATATATAAGACGGCAGCTCGAAGAGGAAACCAGGGCGAGAAGATGGCTGCGGTAAATTACAACATTTAATGGGGATCAGAGCACAAGAAACGGCTGTCCTTGGGGCCCCAGGGTCGCAATTGTTTTCCTCTCCTCTCAGAAGAATGATAATAATAAATATGACAGACAGACGGGAAAGAAAAATGCTCTCTCAAGGGGGGGGAAGAAATCAAAACGAAGAGGGCGTCGCCGCTTAGAGGGAGTAGAGTTCGTTCTGGAACTCGGCCTGGTTGGACGTGAAGAGCTTGTTGTCGTTCGACGTGTTGTCGACGAAGGCCGTGTCGCCCGAAGCCAGCTGGTCGGGGGCCGGGGCACGGTTCATGTGGCGGTACAGAGCCCAACCGCCAGCGGCGAGGCCAGCCAGGGCGGCAGTACCGGCAACGGCTCCGGCCACTGCACCGATCGCGATACCGGCGGCGGCGCCAGGAGGCAGCGAGTCATCTGGATGGTCACAAAAGCAGAAAAGAACGAAAACGTCAGCCTTCGTTCTTTTTCGACGGAAAAGAGCGAAAGCGAAGGAAAAGAACTCAGGCGGGAGGGGGTACCGGTCGTGGAGCATTCGGAGGAGGCGCCGCGGATGCTGAGGGAGATGTCGAGGGCCTCTCCGGCGTTGGTGATGTCATTCACGGCCTGAACGCTGACGCGAACCATGTTGAGGCCGACGGTGTCGCCGTTTTTGGACCAGAAGTACATGACGTAGGCGAAGGAGACCGTGTTGGAAGACGTCACGTCATAGCTGCGCACGAAGATGGAGAACCAGTCCTTGCCCAGCACCTCCTCCCAGCGCGAGTTGAGGGCGTCCGTGAAGAGGGTCTTGTTGCCCTGCTGGGCGAATTCGATGTCGCTCGTGTATTTGGCGCTGAAACTGTACAGGCACATGTCCTTGACGATGGGCGAGATAGAGGGCGACGGGGAGACCGACGGCGTGGGCGAACGGGATGCCGAGATCGACGGCGTGGGCGACCGCGACGGGCTCTGCGAGACCGACGGGGTGGCCGACGGCGTGCGCGAGATCGAAGGGGTGGCCGACGGCGTGAGCGAGATCGACGGGGTGGCCGACGGCGTGTGCGAGATCGACGGGGTGGCCGACGGCGTGAGCGAGATCGAAGGGGTGGCCGACGGCGTGCTCGAGGGCGAGCGCGAGATCGAAGGGGTGATGGAGATCGACGGGGTGGGCGAGCGGGTGGGCGACCGCGAGGGCGAGTTCGACGGGGTGCGCGAGGGGGTGGGCGAGTTCGACGGGGTGCGCGAGGGGGTGATCGAGATGGACGGGGTGACCGAGCGCGACGGGGTGGGCGACCGCGTAGGCGAGCGGGTGGGCGACCTCGTGGGTGAGTTCGACGGGGTGCGCGAGGGCGAGCGCGAGATCGAGGGGGTGATGGAGATCGACGGGGTGGGCGAGCGGGTGGGCGACCGCGAGGGCGAGTTCGACGGGGTGCGCGAGGGCGAGCGCGAGATCGAAGGGGTGATGGAGATCGAAGGGGTGGGCGAGCGGGTGGGCGACCGCGAGGGCGAGTTGGAGGGCGTGTTCGAGGGGGTGATGGAGATCGACGGGGTGGGCGACCTCGTGGGCGAGTTCGAAGGGCTGCGCGATGGGGAGGTCGAGATGGACGGGGTGGGCGACCTCGTGGGCGACCGCGTGGGCGACCTGGTGGGTGAGTTCGAGGCCGACGGGGAGGCCGTAGGGGACGGCGAGGGGCAGTCGACCTGCACGCGCACTGAGACAGCTATCTCGCTACCGGCGGCGGCGGTACAGAAGGAGCTGAGCGTGTCAGTGGTCTCGGTGATGAGGGCCGTCCTGCGGTTCTGCGAGTTCGGATCGGACGGGTCGTAGTTGGTGTCGATGGCGTAATAGGAGACGTTCATCATGACGTTGGTGGGCTTACTAAAGGTGAAGCCGTTGTCCCAATTATAACTGATATATACAAGCACGCAATTGGCCAAGGTCAGTTGGTGTAGTTGGTGTTCTTTGGTGAAAACACAGAAAAACCGTATAAGGAAGAGACGTGTGAGCCTTGCCGGTCAATTCCGAAATCTCGAGATTTCCGGTTATCGGAATATTCACAAAAAATTTTTGCGAGAAACAGGCTTCGTGTGCACACAACCGGAAGAGGGATGGGAAGAGGCCTCAAAAGGTGGGAAGGTACGTACTTAACGCCTAGGATCGGGTTGCTTTCAATCTCTGACTCAAGTTTGTTTTTCACCATGGTCTGCGTTACGTTGACAAGCGATGTGTTGGAGGAACAACCACCGGTGACGTCCAGAGTACAAGTAGCGGCGTTTGCTGTATTTGTATGAAAAGATCCGAATATAAGTAATATTGGAGGGAACATGTCGGTAGGAGTAGTGTTCCTCGAGTAGCAAGGGTGGTTGTGGAGAAGATGTAGTAGAGGCATAAGGGAGAAACGCACCGGGAAGAATAAAGCTGGGGGCCATGAAGCACAGGGCCATTACGACCATAGCCACAGGGATCAGAAGAGAAGAAGTCATCGTTCCGATATGGTCGTCCTACGCGTGAAGGTGTTTGTATAAGAGAAAGAAAACTCCCCTTTACGCGTTCCTTGAGGAGTATACAGCAAAATTGTAACTACTACCGCCGGCTGCGTTGCGCCCCACCTGAGCCTTGCACTTGACCAATGGCATGAGGAGGTTACCCGAGTATGAAGCAGCCAACGAGAGGCGTGTTGGCGGATCGCCCCTATACAATATTAATTAGATTCTGGCCAATGAGTTTCGACTCCCAACAGCCAGGGAACATTTTTCCGCAAATATCCCTCTAAATGCCATGCACAAGTACGCTCATTGGTGGATTCGGACGAGTTGGTACTCCTGGCAGTGAGTTTTAAGGGATACCTTGGGGGCAAGGTCAGGTGCCAAGGAAGATTTTCTTTTCATGGTGTCCGCAAGGAAGGTACCTTGAACAACTAGTGCGTGCCGGCGGAGGGCCAAGAGAGAAGGTGACTCCAGAGCGTTCGTAGTGGGAGGCAAGGTGGTCATTTCCCTGATCCAGCTGCTTGCTAGTAAGCACTGGAACATTCCGTTTTACTCTGCGCACGGGAAGGCCCGCTGCGCCGGAAACGGCTTGTTTCAGCTTCTGCGGGAAATGGTTAACTCTGCGCAGTAACTCGCTCTGTCCTTGTCCTTGACCAAACCATTCTATTGTGTCACTTTGAGCATGAAGAAGCACGTGGTTATAGTGGCTCCCTGGCTGCCCTTTGTACATCATGTAAGGCCTTCGACTCTTCGGGCTTTCGAGGTACAGCCAAGATCCACATCCTCGCCTCCTTCCCCACTACGCCAGCTGTTGTTGTTGTTGTGCTTTCTTGTTGCTGCAACGAGGACCACTCCCTGAGGCCTGTCAGGCTTCGATGGATTTGCCTAACGTGATGAGGGCCACGCCAACGGCGTTGAGGACAACCGCTGTGCCGAAGAAGGCAAAGTTGCGCACGCCCCGGATTTCTCCGAACAGCAGAATACCCCACAGACAGCCCACGGCGCCCGGCCCCGTGGCGATGATGGGGAACGACACCGTCAAGCCCAAGTCTAGGCAAAGAAGCAATACACAGACAACGTTGGAGAGGTCAATAATAGGGGGGGGCTTCGCTTCACTGAAAAAGACGGGGAAGAGGCAGTGTAGAAGCACGTAGCGGGTGAAGGGAGGGAGAGCAAAGTAGTGTAGAGCGTATAGGATCTCTCTCTCTCTCTCTCTCTCTCTCTGTGTGTGTGTGTGTGTGTGTGCGTGCGTGCGGTACCTTCATTGGCAACAAAGAAGCAGCTTTGGGCTATGGCCCACATGACGCCAGAGATGACGCCCGGGAGGACCACTTCGGGATAGACCACGGGTTTGTTCCGTTTGACGATGCAGTACATCAGAAAATAGGCCGTGGAGGCTGGTTCATGCACGCGTTCGAGCAGAAGGTGAGCCGCAAGTCACCATGGTTGCTGTTCTCGGTGCAGTAAAGCGAAATACCCATGAAAATGCCACAGAAATGAGACCAAACGTAGTCCAGACCGGCAGTGCTGTTTCCGTTCTCCTTGTCGCTGTGGTCAATCAGCCACTGAGGCGGATCGAAGTTTACACCTTTTTCATTAAGCGAATGATCAATTTACATATTTATTATTGACCAATTATAAAATAAACATCCAAAAGGAGTATTATTATTATTATGTTTGTTGTTCTCGCTTTGGTTTGCATGTTTTTTGTTTTTGTTTTTGTTTTTGTTTTACTTTTTCCTATTACATATTATATGTGGGAGGGACGAACCGTAGAAGAGGCCAGCGAGGATGGCCAGAGAGACGCCCAGAATCCGCTTCCAGATGGCCGGTAGGCGTTCGATGAAGGCAAAGGAGTCGTCTTGGGCATGGTGCTCCGGAGCCTTCTCGATCAGATAGGCATCTTCGGCCTTGAAGCCGTTGACAGATGGCGAAGAAGAGGACACCTCTTCGTCGTCGTTGTCGTTCTCGCCTAGTGATTACATATTATTGACAAAAATATTCATCAAAATTATGAAACCCCCACAAGAGATAGAACAGAAAAAAAAATGATTGGAAAAGTTCCAGCATTACCGATTTTCTTGACGGTGGGCTTAATGAGGGCGTAGACGCCGACGGAGAGAACGGCCAAGGCGATACCGACGTAGTTGAGCCAGGGCGTCTTGATCTGAACAGACACCAGCCACGTGGCAGAGAAGGAAAGCCGTTTGAAGGGAGCTTGTTGATGAGGAGGTGAGTGGGGGGGAGTGGTACGTCGTTCGATTTGAGGCCGAAAAGACCAAAGGTGCCGGTAGCCCAGCCCATGATCAAGTTGGTCAATCTGCAAGAAAGTGAGCACAGTTAATCCAAGCACACTTTGGGGAGATGAATGAACTCCAGCCAAGTTCTTAGCCATTGAGACTAAGAAGTGAACCAAGGGGGAGGGAAGGAGCCAAGCGCACCCCCAAATGAGGAGACCAAGGCCAAGACCGATCATCTTGATGATGGGGACGGTGAGCAAATTGCCAGTGCACCAGAGAACGCCGCCAATCATGGCGATGGGTTCAAAACGAGGCCAGCCTTGGATGCCGTTCACCACTAGGCCTGTCAACCAGATGCCTGTACAAAGGATCCACTGAAAGAACATGCCGTCGCCCGTCTCGAACTTCTTGACAGGCACAAAGTTGCTACCAAAGCAGATGACGGCCACAGCCGCAGCGATGTAACCCACCCACTCAGGCATTTTGCGTGAAAGAATGAGTTCTGGGGAACGTGAGGAAATGAATGAAGATGTGAGCCGGTTGATTCAGAACGCCAAAGCTCGCGCGTTGTTGCGGAAAAGTGGTGGGAATACGGGAAGTGTGAAGGCACGCTCACCAGAGGCTCAGGAAGAAGAGGGTCTTGGCTTGAAAAGGTGCCTGCTTCCTCCAAAAGCAACAACAGGTAGCAAAATGCGTCGGTTGGCCAAAAGCGGCTCAAGGAAAACCCTTAATTATTCTTCTCTTCCCTTGAGAACGTCCAACCGCCTATGCCGCAGAGGACAATTAGTTGTACGCCTTAGTGTGGTGGCTGCTAGCACAAGGTAGTGCAGTCAAACCTATTTTCCACAAAGCCCTCAGGAGCTTCCATGTGTCATTTCGATAGTCGGCTGAAGCTTCTTACCAGAACATGCGATCATATACATTATCGTCGAGGGTTATACTCGATGTGCGAACCATTCTTCATTATCGCCTCTCTCTGTCACCGCTTGTGTAGTAGCAAAGGTAAAGTTCCACAGACTATATTTATCCGGTACCGACGCGAGGTGGGCGGAAGGCTGGAGAGATGTGGTTGAAAGTTGTGTCGCTCGAGCTCTGGGGTATTCTTGCCTCGTTCATCTTGGCTGAGACAAGGCCAAGGAATACAGCGCACTCATCATGAACTACACGCCGCAAGACTTTGGCGATTTGTCCCCTCACATTGGTTTCCCACCACCTATCGTCTTTCCCTCTCCTTTTCGTATTCTGATCGAGCCCATCCTCACAAGAGCGAACGGGTAAATGGGGGGAAAAGATGGCAGTCCTTCCTCGACCCATTCGGAGAGGCCGTATGATACGTGAAGCGGGGGTAGACTGGAAAAGTCTTCCTGGTTCTCGTTAACCCTCAATCCAGCAGCGAATAAGGAACTCAGATCTCTCTTCTCCTCATCAGGATGGAAGAACATGAAGGACGTCGACAAAGTTTACTACAATCCGAACATTGACGATCAGACACTTTGGCGTCCACGGCTTGGTGGGCAACCCCTGCTCTCCTATTGGCGAGAGTGCATGTCAAGATAGCTAACTGGGATGGGATTAAGACATGTTCGAAGAGGACACCGGGCACCTGTTGGTGGAAGTAGAGCTTCCTGGGGTGCCCAAGGAGGACATAGGACTCGAGGTCAACGAAGATGAGCAAGGATTTATGTACCTGACCATCGCCGCTCTCAAGCCTCAGCGCGGCAAAGAAGAGGAAGGTACAAANNAAAAAAAAAAAAAAGGATTGCGGTGAAGATGTCGAGAGCTGACGAGAATGACGGCATCATGATCTTGATGGTGGTTAGCATGCTCCATTCCGAGCATCTACCACATCATGGAGAGGCACTATGGGCGTTTCTTCAGAAGTCTGAGGCTTCCCTTCAAGGTGGATCGTGAACAGGTCAAGGCTCACATCAAGGACGGGGTAGGGGTGTTCTTGAATTCTCGCACCAACCTCCATCGTTTTTGCATGACTCTCACGGATCATTTCGCGCCCCCCCCCCTCCGAAACGGAGAGTAGGTTCTGCACGTCCATCTTGTGATGAAGACGCCCAAGGAGCGCATCCACATCAGCGACACCTTCCCCGAAGGCGCGGACGAGAGGGGGAAAGGGAAGGAGAGGGAAACAGAGAGGGAGAAGGAAGAGCCGCCCAAGTAGTCACCCCAAGCGAGGGAGGACGGCTGCGTCGCTTCAATAAATGCGGATTGGGTTGTTTAAATACGCGCGAATCGGGGATGTACAATCTCTACATGGGGAGGGAAGGAGAGGAGAGAAGGGAGGAGAGTCGCTAGGGCTATGGCATGGCCCATATGTCTTCCTCTTCATCCACCCGCGCCGGGGACGCCTGTTGGTGTGCTGCATGCTCCGGCACCTCCCAGCCCTCTGACTGGGCGACCTGAAGAGCTTCCTCCGATATCTGCACCGTCTCTGCTGCCTCCTTATCTACAGCCCGCCACATTGAGTTTCCGCTCTCCTCCGAAGGGAAACGAGAACGCGACAGCGAAGAGAGAGAGAAAAAAGGGGGAGAGGATTTTGGGGGGGGGGATGGATTACCGGTGGGCGCGCCGGCAGGCGACGGAGATGAGAGGTCGAGGCGAAGCGCGTCCCTAGCCTTGCGCTTCTCGAGGCGCCTCTGCTTCTTCTTCGCATTGCGCTGCCTGCGTCGCTCTAGGTCAAGCTTGGCCGCCTCCGGCATTTCGTCCCTCTCTACCGTCTTCATGTGCACCTTGACTGAAACACAGAGAGTGTCGACAAAAGTCACGATCAATTTTTCGTTCCCCCCCCAAGGCCCGATCACGTGCAACGGTATGAGTGGCATTCGGAGGTGGGCCAGGAGTCCTACCAGGGGCGGCATGGAGCAGCAGGGCGGGATCGATGGACGGCGCAGGCCGCTGAGTGGCAGGCGCGGGCTTGGGTGGGGCGCGTTCTCCGGCCTTGCCCACGACAACGACCTCGTCCAGCGGTCCGCCCTTGTAGCCAGCCCGCGCCTGCTTCTCCTTCTGGCGCTGCCGGCGCTCGCGCCGCTTGGCGAGGCGCTCCTCTTCCTCGCGCTTGGCCTGCTCTTCCTCCCCCCTGCGCTTCTGCTCGGCCCTCTCTTGTCGCCGCTTGAACTCCTCCTCCCTCCGCTTGGCCGCGGCCAGCCACTGCTCCCGCCTGCGCTCGTCGGACTGAGTGTCGTTTTCGTTCTCTGTGCTTTCGTTTTCGCGCTTTCCTTTGTTGTCGGGCGTCGTGCCGCTCTCCACGACGGTCTCGTCGGTGTAGATCTTCTTGCGGTCGCCAAAGTTGATGCGAAGCGAGTGTCGGACGATCGGACGATCGCCGCACTGCTGGCAGAGCAGCACTCGACCCTCCTGCTGTCGAACTTCGGCGACCACATCCCGCCAGCAGCTCCGGTGATAGTAAGTCACACATTCCTTCTCGCATACGGCCTTGACCCTGCCAACACATCCCAAAAATGCTTCATTCCTTGCATTCCTCGAATGCTCTCTGCATTCCCCTGGTCGCGTACCGTTTTTCGTACTCGAAGACGGTTGGTTTCTTGCAGTCGCGGCAAGCGCAGGGCCACATCTTGCGTCGCTCCTCTCCGCTCAGCATGTCGGCGAAGCAGATGTCGCCGGCTTTGATGCCCGTCCGCTTGCGCACCACGGCGCGCTGGCGCTGGGCTTCGAGCCTCCTCTGCTGCTCCTCCAGCTGCCTCTGGTGCTCCTGCGTCTCCCTGATCCTGTTCACGATGACCTCCCGCTTCACCCGTCCGGCGGGCTATTTGCGGTGATCATACACACACACACACACAGAAACGCACACATACACGTGTATGAATGTCAGATTGATCGCTGATTGGTTGACTCGGAAGGATATATTGCCCCCCCCCTTGATGGTCTTACTTTTCTGCGAATGAACTCCTCCTCTTCAGCGCTGCTTTCTTCATCGCTGGAGTCGTTCAGAAGAGGCGGCACGTCGTCGTCGCTGGAGTCAATCTGGAACAGAGGCGGCGTGGCGCCCTCATGCGCATATGTAGGCCTGTTGCCGAATGCAGCCCTCAACGGCTCTTCTTCAGGCTGATCGTGCTCATCGCTGTCTGTGAACTCATCGCTGCTCTCTGTTCCAGGCCACCACCGTCTCGAATCTGGAAAAAGAGAAAGAGGGAAGGATCTGTTGAGAATGTAGTGTGTAACGGGGTTGCAATGAAACGATACGCCGTAGAGAGGCGAGGCAGGATACCTTCCCGAAAGCCGTTAAAGACTTCAATCTGGACCTTGCCGAGCTGGGGCACCACGTAGTACTCGGGTTGGGCGCGGAAGCCTTGGAAGGCTAAGTCGGAGGCGAAGAAGACCTTGTAGCCCCTCTCGGTGAGGCGCACCTCACCAATTTGCGACGTGTCGACTCTCTGCTGCTGGAGGAAGTTCCAGAGGGCGCTACGGTGCCGCACGAAGTCATGCTGGGCAGGCGCCTGGCTGGTGATGAAGTGGATCGACTGCTCGAAGACCAGCGGCGGGTTGTGTAGGTAGTCGTCGTAGTAGTTGCCCTCGTCGTCGGCGACGTCGACGAGCGGCGGTAGATCGTCGTCGCTCACCGCGGCGGGTTCGACGCCCGCCACGGCGGTCTGCTGCGGTGGCGGCGCGGCCGGGAGGGCAGGGCACGGACCCTCATGGAACTTGCCGTAGCATCTAGGGCAGAAGTTGAAAGGGTACACTGGGAAGCGGCGCAGTCGCGCCAGCGTAGGTGAGTCCGATGCGAGTGAGGGCGGGCTAGCAAAATCGATGAACACGTCCGTGCACGGTACGTTCGGAAGGACGCGTTGCCGTACGGCCACGGCACCCAACTTTCGCTTTAGGTTAAGCAAGTAGGGCAGCAAGTCCTCAGGCACGTCCTTAACAATGAGCGTGTACCTCTCCAGCCGCAAAGAGTTAGGGGCGGGCAGTGGGTTCGGCTGGGTTGTTGATACCAAGGTTGCCGGTTGCTGGGTACCTTTCTTCTTCTTCTTCTTGTGTTTCCTCGCCTTGCCTACCGGAGTTGGATCCATTCAAAATCCGATCAGCAAGATGTGTTATTGTTGGTTTTTCGATTCGTTTCCTTTTTTTTCTTTCTTTGGGTAAACTTTTCTTTGGGGCTCGAAGGGGAACAACATAGCGAGGAGAGAGCAGATGAGAGAGGAAAGGAATGGTTGCAGATGTCATCCACTAACGAGCTTCTAGGCTTGATGTAGTTGGTGTGTTAAGAGGGTCAAGGAAGGCCGGGCACAATCGTAATGTTACGCGCAAGTTTGGTTTGGTGTAGTTCACTGCACCAGAGTCTGCAGCTTTTCATTGAGGGTGAGGTGCGTCCTGGTGAGCTTCGAGAGGTAGACGATCATGACCAAGTCCTGAATCTGTTTGCTGAACAGCGTCTCGAACTGTTCGGCGTCGACCTTGGGGAGCGAGTAGAGAGTCTCGTAGAGCAGTCGTCCGACCTCCACGTTGGGGGCCTCCTTGCCATCGATCACGCGCTGCACGTAGGCGGTGACTTCATCCAGCAATCCGATGAGCTTGCTCATCGACCTCTCCACGCTGTCGAGGTCGTCGAGCAGAGCACCCTCCTCACCAGCGGACCCACGCAGGCCCTCGGTGCTGGACAGCGCGGCCAGGCCCAACCTCTCGGGCTTGGGAGCGCTGAACTCGACCTGCACGGCCGACAACGACAGAGTGGGCGGGACGGGCGCTGCGGGCGCAGCGCCACCAGCGGCGGCCGCGGCGGCAAGGGCTGAAGGGGAGGGGCCAACAAATGCCGAGACGTCGAGTTGGGAGTTGGTGAGGCCCGTATCGACGAGCAGCACCACGGGAGGCGCGCCAACCTCTCGCCAGAAGAAGTCGTGAATGGCAGCGGCGGAATCAGGCACCTAAGATTGTTAATTGAGGTTACAATTTGATCCGAGTGTCGAATTAAAATGCGGAGCGACGTCGAATGAAGAAGAAGAAAAAAAAAAGAAGTCAGAAAGGTGTGAGAGAGGGCTAACCTTGGAACCAGTGGTGTACCAACCAACGACCACTTCATTGCGGTTGGCCTTTTGGTTAAGATCGAACATGCTCCTGTGGAATTCGCGATCTATGCCGATCAGTGTTCCGGATTCGTTGTGTAGGACTGGATAGCTGTTTTTTATCTCGATGACGCCGTCATTATTGACGCCCAAAAGGGTGCCTATAACTCGCTCCTGCTTCTCGTTCCTGCGGCTATAGTGGTCGAGAATGCTGAATACGACGACAGGGTGGAGCTTGCACTTAGCAGTGAGTGCGAACAGGGCGGTCGCATCTACCACCGTCCCGCTCTTGCTCTGCTGTGGTTGCGCTGCGCTGGCTTCCATTTTGTTCTTGTTCGAGAGAGTGGCAAACAGAGATTCCTCTCCAGAAAGATCAGAAATGAAGAAGAATGCAGATGAAGATGCAAGGCCCTTGCTTGACGGAGAAAAAATACGGCAACCGGAGAGAGAAAAACAGGGGCAGAAATTTTCTTCTGCGTTTCTTTTCGTGCAGAACGAAAAACGCGTTCCTGTATTTATTTAAAAGAGCAGCTACATGGAGTCGAAGAAGTCTATTAGGAAACTACCATGACGTCTCTGAGAACTGGGAAGATATCTCCCAGCGGTCGTAGTAACGCCACCGCTCTCAGACAATCGGGCGTACTCAAAAACTGCGACTGAAGCGGACCTGCGGCAAAATCCATAAAATCAGGAACACGCTCCTCAAGTAAGAAGGCAAACTCACCATTGAGCAGTTCCACAACTGGTGATACGAATGACAGTACGAGCGGGGCGAGCGCCACGATGAACTTGAGCACGCGCGGCTCCTTCTCGAGTAGGGAGAGAATCTTCTCCCCGCTGAGGAAGGCGTTCTTGTTCATTCCGGCCTCGCGGTGGCATTCCAGTCGCACGCTGTACAGAACGAACCGCGCAAAGCCCAACACGTCGCCCAAGAACATCGCATCATCGCGCGCCGTCTTGCCTTCGGGCACTAGAGGGGGGTAATCCGCGCTGCCGCGTCGGCCTCCCGTCTCAGCCTTGGCCAACATGTTGCGTTGACACAACGTCAGCTGGTCCATCTTGTCCTCGAGGATCTGCAACGCCGAAAGCAGATGAAGCGGGGAAGTCAACACGTTGACCGTCCCACTTTTGTCGCTACTAGTGCCACTTGACGAACGCCTCCGCTTACGTGATTTCCTGCTGCTGCGGTCGCGACATTCGGCGATCTGCTGACACGTCCGCCACATGTGGATCTTGCTGGACACGAGGATGAGTTGCTCGAGCAGTCTGCTGACGGAGAGCTTGACCTCCTCGTCAATTCCCTCAGGGAACGTCAGCAGCGGCCGCTTGAGAAAAAGAGGCTTCGCTTTGGCGGCTGTCGCTGCGGTTTTCGGCAACGGAGGTGGATTGGTAGAGTCGGCGATGATCTCGGCCAGTGTCTGCGCGCGGATGAACATCAGCCCGCCGCCCTCCCTCGACCTAAGGATTCACACGCCACCGAGCGTGAGCCAGCACAGGACTGACCCATGAACAGAATCCGCGCGCACCGCATGGCGATCTGCGCAGCAAGTTCAGCGAAGATGCGCGAGCGTTTGTAGTCGCCCGTGTAGAAGCAGTAGTAACTCATCACCGTGATGCCTTCAAGCGGGGGCAGCAATGAGGCTTGGCCTTTCGCTCTGAAGAGGGAGTATTCTCTGGGGAGGGGGGAGACGCACCTTCGGCGACTTCGTAGTCTGACGAGTCGAACAGATCCGACAGGATCCGCCTCCACTTCTCGAAGAAGATCTCCGCCCACTGCTTCTGGCCGCTGACCAGGGCACCTGACATCGGTATCATGCGCGATTAAGGCCATCGATGTCCGCAAGCAAGGACCGGGTGTTGTGGTGACTCGACGTACCCAGGGCCAACACCGCGTTAACCTTAAGGGAGAGCGGGGTAGCCTGACAGATGACGCGCGTCAGCATCGATCGCAGCCACTCATCGTCAGACAGCTTCATGTTTTCCATGGTCAGGAATGTGTTCACGCTTCTACCGGGAGCGGGAGGTATGTCAGCATAAAGACGCTATGACTCCTACGCTAATGGGTACGTACTCACTGTAGTGATGTAAGCACTCCATGGTCGACCCGCTCGTGTACAGCTGTTCCTCTTCCTTACGCAACTCGACTGAATGTGGACATAAGGTAGATGAACCAGCTGTGCACCAGAGCACAACCCTCATTGTTGGGGGAGGGGGGTTACCGTTGTGTTGCCCGGTGGCGCCGGGTTCAGGAGAGGTGCGGCACGATTCATTAGACTGAGGCGATGTGGTTGCAAGTGGAACGGCCGAAGGATCGAGGCACTGCTGCTGCCACCTCCTGCGGGTGCTCTCCAGTCGAGTGAGCTTCTCCTTGAGGTAGTGATAATACTCTTCCTCCATCTTTCGTCGCGGAATGGGTTTGCGGGCCTGCGAACGGGGGGGACTTGAAGCAGAGGACGAAGGAAGGTCGGTGCCGTTGCTGACCCGTGTCTGCCTGGGCTTACTCTTGGACGAGGGCGCGGTTGATGTCATTGACGATGACCTCTTTCTGGAAGGCAGAGAACGTGTCGGCGTTACCGAAGGCGTTGGCGAGTGCGGCGGAGTCGTAGAGAAGGAAGAGGTGGTGGACGAGCTAGCCGACGGATAAGGCTCTTCTAGAGGACGTAGAGATGTGTAGTGGGGAGGCGCTGATGAAAGCGACATGGACGTGCTAGTAAGTGGTGACGGCAAGAGGGATATCGAGCGAAAGATGTCCTGTAGTGACGACGAGGAACAACGGTTGGGCAAGATGAACTCCGTTGTCTGCGGGGCAATGGCAGAAGACGAAGAAGCAATGGCAGAGGGTAAGCTCAGGTGCGCGGGCTCCAACATGGGCAAGGTCGGTCTTGGCGGAGGCAAGCAGTACGGACCCTCGGCTGCGGGCCTTGCCGGACTTAGCCTCCCCAAGCGGCCGAGTAGAGGCGAGCCATGTGAAGACGCTCGGTAGGTTCCTTGAATCTTTTCCTTGTCTTCGGTCAAAGGAGGAAACGTGACTGAGCTAGCTGACGACGACCCGAGGTCTGTCAATGCGGAAGTAGAGGACAGGCGAGGCCATCCGAAGTCACGCTGGGCGGAGGCCGAGTCCTTCTCAGTGGAGAGGCGCTCGTCGCTACGCCCAAGAAGAAGAGCCATCATGCCTCCTCCCCCACCGTCCGTCGGCGTGGCCGAGCCCAAGGAGGGCAGCGTGAGGGACGGTCTGTCAGGCGTCGCCCAGTTGGGCTCCATGCACCGCCCTGAGAGCTGTTGCCTTGATTCTGTTGTTGTTCCTCTCTACCGGTAGAATCAAATGGGAGGGATGCAAACGGGTAAGGGTCAGAACAATGTGTGTAGGTGAGCGTGAGAAGTTGCTCAGCCCTTTCACCCTGACCAGGATTTAGAAAAGGATTGCTTCGAGACAACGCGGCTTCGTTCTTTTCCCGCTATCTTGTTGGCGAGCCAATCACACAATGCTGCGTAATACGAAGGAAGCAAAGAGGATAGTGCAGCTCTTCAAGGAGGAAACAGACAATGAAGTGCTTCCTGAACGAGTGGCCTAGAAGTAAGCTTTATGCTTGCCTTATCCCATTCCGGACTAACCGAACAGCTAGAACAAAGAAGGTAGGCACTACATGCACTGAGGCCTGTCATACCACATTTGAACCTAGCAGATGCAGCCAGGGTGTCATGGAACCACGTGTAACGGCCTGGTTTCTGCTGGTAACGGATGCTGGTGGCAGGGAGAAGTATTGTTGATGAGCTGTCACTCTTTGGGCTCTCTGTCATGCCGGCCAATCATAAGGCTGCTCATGAGGAACGCCTTGGGAGCTGTACAGATCATTAGAGATAGAGGGTATTGTGTTGTGTCGCGGGAGCCCGGCTGCGTTCCTATTCCCATCAATGAGAAGACTAGTGCTTATCATCGCCGTGTAAATTCCTACATACCTTCACCGTCCTCGGCATACCTGGCGTCAAGTGCCCGCGACAAGGTAAGAAGGCGATCCGCAGAACTCGCCCTACTTGCACTGCTGCCCGGGTGCCCAGTGCTACACCTTATTGACGAAGTCTGACCGTGTCACGGTTCCGAGACGAGCTCGGCACCTTAACGGAATGTCTTTTGAACTGGGCGAAGAGTAATAACGGCTCGTTGATCGCGAGGAGCTTGTAGGTCTGCCTAAGTCCTGGCGAGAGATATCCCACTAAACTGCCTTATTTCCACATAAGTGGCCGCTCAAGCCTCATGTGAGGGATGTTTCGGGTTACAGTCTAGCTTGGTTCCTTTGAATTCTGTATGGCCAATAAGCAAACGTGCTCTTGTGCGTAGCGTAACCGGTTATGACGGTTGTGCTTGACGCCATAGTGTCAGCTCTACCGCCTCCCCAAGGCACCTAAACTTGGCAACGGGAGTCCTCCAATCCGGTAGGCGCGGAATTCAACGAATCAGAACACCGAACAACGGGCGCAGTTTTCATGCGAATACGTTTCGGTCGGGTTTGTGTGACCCAAAGACACTCCGCAAACGCGTCTGCGACGAAGAAGAACGGCCCTAAGTTCAATCCCTCTTCATCGTTGATAGCTATCGATAAGGTCTAGTGATCGGATAGAAAAAATCAAGAAAGGAAGTTTGCTAGAAATCGTTACGAGATGGCGCAAAAGGCGGCGAGCTCGCATAATGAGTACAGAATTGTAGTTGTAGGAGCTGGTGGTGTGGGCAAGTCTGCCCTTACTGTCATGTTCATCCAGGGCACCTTCCTTACGAAGGTACTTTTACACCTTTGTTCGTATCCTCCACGCGTGCTAACTACTCCTCCCCCTTTCCTCCACTTTGTTGTCTATCTTTACAGTATGATCCCACGATAGAGGACAGCTACATGTAAGTATTTCCCTCCTAAGGAAGTTATTTTACTCAAGCAAGCAAGCAACCTTCTAACTCGTTGCCTTGCAGGAAGCAGGTTGAAGTCGATGGTGTTGCCTGCACCCTGGACATTATGGATACGGCTGGTCAGGAAGAGTTTGGTGTACGTCACCTTGTCCCTTGCTCTTGTGTTTTCAGGGGTTAATTCCTTCCCCCCCCCCAAAAAAAAACACACCAAACAGGCTCTGAGAGATCAGTACATGAAGACTGGCCAAGGCTTCCTCATTGTCTACAGTATCACTACTCAGACCAGTTTCGAGGCTGTGACCAAGTTCAGAAATCAAATTTTGCGCGTCCAGGAGGATAGACTCGACATTCCCATCATCCTCGTAGGAAACAAGAAGGATTTGGAAGAAGATCGCGAAGTCCCCACGGAAGACGGTCAGGCTTTGGCCGAGAAGTTCAACTGTGACTTCCTCGAGGCCTCAGCTAAGACCAACACCAACGTCAACGAGGCCTTCTTCCGCCTGGTGCACAGGATCAACAAGTGGCGCGAGAAGCACCCCCAGCAGGCCCCAAAACCCAAGCCCAAGAAGAAGAAGGGGTGCTCACTCTTCTAAGGCGATGCTTCCCTACATCTCTCTTCCCTCCCTCTTTTTCTCTACGACAACAGCGAGTACTGCGCCAACGACAACGACTTCAATTCGACCTCGCATCGGTAACGCGACCGCTTCTCGGATTTTGGACAAGAGATGTCGTGATTTTATGATGCGGAGCGAGGAGCGAAGTTGTTCTTTATGGCCTTCTTGCATGCGCCTCCCATCTGGTGGGGTGTGTGGAGGGGGCTGGGACGACTGCACGGATGGTGGAAAAGTTAGTGTTCTATAAACCCTTGTTTGTTGGTGTTGGTCTCAACGTCTCCTATACATAATTCCCCTTGTTTCAATAAACACAATCTTTTGCAATCAATCCGTCTACAGAGAGAAAGTGCAACTCTTTAATTTTTTTCCTGTCAACTGAACACCCAGGCATGCTGGAATGCCGGAACACGACGAAAGGCTGGGGAATGATTTAGCCAGATATTTCCAATGAAACGTGCCACAGCGTTTTCCTTTTTGTAGATAAACTGTCAACGGTTACATGGGGTTCTAATGCCGATTCAACCGAAGGAAAATATAAAAATAATAGGCTAACAAAAACAAGCATCCAGTAAATGCTGCAAAAAAAAAAAAACTCACACCCGTAGGGAAGTCTGGTGTCCTTCCGCTAGTGTCCTGCACACTGGAAAAGTCGTCCACTTCCCTCAACCAAGTGGAACCGAAGACGGACGAAAGGTCACTGGGGCAGGTGCCACTTTAAAGGCTAGTCGTGTGCCCTTGCTTAATTGCGCACTTTAGAAACAAGCATGGCGAGAAAGACCAACATCAAAGATTTTGTGGCTCTGGTAACTGGAGCAAGCTCTGGTATCAACTTTTGCGTTTGTGTTTCGGTGGGGGAAGCACTCATACAACTTCACAACAGGTATTGGACGTGCCTGCTGCATTGAGCTCGCAAGGAAAGGATGCCACATAGCAGCGGTGGCCCGCTCCGAAGAGGTGGGTTCAATCTTTCCATTGTGTAAAGCCGCTCCAACTCAACCCCTCTGGATGCAGAAACTGCGCGAGGTTGTTGAGGAGTGCAAAAAGATGGGAGTGAATGCCTCTGCAATTGCTGCCGACCTCTTCACTGCCGAGGGTGTTGAAGGGGCCATAAACGACTGCGTGCAGAGGTTGGGAGGACTCAATATTCTGGTCAATGCTGCCGGTATGGCAGTGAAGACCGATAAGCCGCTGGAGGAGTGGGAAAAGTGTATCAATCTGAACCTCACTTCACTCATGCGTCTCACTCACCTCGCCATTCCTCATCTTGAGAAGAAAGGTCCTGCTCTGCTTCTTCCCTCCTCCGCCCTCATGACCTCTCCTACAGCCGGTGTATTGATATTCGGGGTTCTCTAGAAGGGGGAGCCCTTATCAACATTGCTAGCATATCAGGAAGGATGGCAATGGGCGAGATGGCTCCATGTACCACTGCCTTCACAATCACACCAGCAATTCTGCAGCTGCTTCAAGTGACTGAAGCTGATTTGCTGTTCTCTAGACTGTGCCTCCAAGTATGGCGTGGTGGGCTTCACCCTTTCCATGTTCGAGGCTTTGAGGGAAAAGGGCATCCGGGTGTGTTCAATCGAGCCGGGCATGGTTAACACGCCCATGGTCACGGGAGACAACTTGGACCGCAACAAGATGATACAGCCAGAGGACATAGCCAAGACCGTGACGTTCGTGTTGAAGGTGCTCCTCTTCTTCTTTCATGTGACCGCTGTAAGTGATCACTCACCAGACAACTTCCCATTTTGCAGTTCCCAATGACGGCTTGCCCGAAAGAAATCCTTATCTCTCCCCAAAGAACTCCTAGGATGTAGAGTTCTCTCTCCATAATAAAAGACTTCAGCTGACTCTTAACGTTTCCTTTTGTTTCCTCTTAAAAAAGAAAAACCTGTTTATTGTACTTATCAGGACGGTCGCAGTGCAACGTCCCGGGAAAAATATGGTTGGTTCTCAAGTCATGGTGTGGGATAGACGAGAGACCCGCTTTCCGATTTCGGGTCGTCGGGTAGGGTCTCCTCCTCACCGTCCGTACCATCCTCGCCGCTCTCCTTGTGTGGTCTATCGCCGCTCTCTGCTCCCTGCAGGCGCTTGTTGCCTTTGCTTCCTCCTCTCCCCTCCGTTCCGCTGTCTTGGCTATCCAGGCTTTGTGTCTTTCTTCGCGCCTTGTCGCCCTCCTCGTCGCCCTTTGGCTGCAGCGGCTGCTGGGAGCCTCCTGTGTCCTTCCGTGGCTGCCTGATACGCTCCGGCGCTGACTCCATTTCTCCCGATTTTTGCATCCCTTCCTTGGCTGGCGAATCGAACAGCCCTGCATGCCAGCAATACAGACCACGCATTCTCCAATCAGTGTGCACATCACCATCATCTTCATGGCCATTTTCTTCTTCTTCTTCTTCTTCTTCTTCTTCTTCTTCTTCTTCTTCTTCTTCTTCTTCTTCTTCTTCTTCTTCTTCTTCTTCTTCTTCTTCTTCACCCATCACCGTCCGTTCCCTACCGATGAGCGTCTGCACGCGTCCGCCGCGCTTGAGATTCCCAAAGAACTGGAGCGTGGATTTCCCGAACTCTTCGCCCACGTAGGGATAGTGGAACGTCATCGTCGCGTCCGTTTCCTCCGAAGACTCGGAGTCCGACGGAGACCCCTCCCACTCCTCCCTCTCCGACCCCAGCTCGGCCGGCCGCAACTGCGATGGCCGCCCCTCAGGGATCTGGGATTTTCCCTCTTTCCCCTCCCCGCTCTTGGCCTGCTCTGCGCGCCGGCTCTGCTGCTTTTTGCCGCGCGGAGTGAGCGACACCGGCGCTGCCCTTTCCTGGTCGCTGGTCGCTGCCACAGGCGAGGCCACCTCGTCCCGATGAGAGGCGTCGCCACCGATCTCGGTCTTCATCAAGTTCTGTTGTTGCGAAGGCGCTTCACTCTTCTCGTGTTTGTGTTCTCCGTTTTCTCTCTTCCTCCTGGGCGTCCCCGATGCTACGCTTCCGCCGCCCGTCGACGTGTCCGTATCGTTTCCGCAGCCGGCCGGGTTCGACGTGTCCGCGTCCTTCTTCTCCTTCCTCTTGCTCCTCGTGCTGCTCTTCTTGGGCTTGCCCTTTGTCTTCGTCGCTTTCGCTTTCGAGCCTTCGCTGTGACGATTGGCTGTTCCCGCCATTCCTGGGGATTCCGGGTCCGTTTCGTCCCCGCTTCGCGCGCTGCTGGGCCCTTCGGACCCGACACAGCTGCTACCGCTGCTCGGCCAGAGGGTGTGCAGGCTGGGCCTCCCGCTACCGCCCCCCAGGCGTCTCTTCATGCTACTGCTCCCTCCCCCTATGCTACTGCTACCACTGTCGTTGCTTAACATTACATCGGCCGAGGCCGTCTCACAGTTGCCGATGTCGGCAACGCTGCTGCTGCTGCTGCTGCGAACGGCCTTATCGCTGCTGCTGCGGCCGCGCGACTTGCCCGAGCCGGGGGGGAGGCAGCGACTGTCGACACTTGTCACAGAGGCCGTCGATAAGGATGTCGACAAAGACGAGGTCGGCGAAGACGACGACGACGACGACGACGAGGCTGACGTGGACGACGTCAGCTGGTGAGGCTCCTTCGATCGAAGGTGGCACTGTGCAACGCTGTCCAGGCTCTGGAATTGGTTCCATAGCCCCTCCTTTGGCATGTAACGCATGCCGGGCATCTTGTGCAGCTTCTGCTGTTGCGACGCAGGCGACAAAGGCGGAGACAGCAATCCTCCGCTCGTGTTGATGCTGCGATGCGGCTGCGATCGCTGCAGCATCTTCAACGTAGGACGCGCCGGCGCTTGTTCTATATAAATATAAATATATAAATATTAAATATTATACATGTGAATATAAATAGAATAAATGAAAAAGTACCGGGCTGGTCGTCCGATTCAGGTTCCTTCTGGAGATCATCGAGAAGTTTGCTAAGTGTCGACAAAATATCATCAAAAGATGGCCGTTTCGTTCCATCGTAATCGCAGCATTGTAACACCATATCCGATAATTTACGCGGACCTATCAGAAAAGACCACAACTGAGATGCCATACTCTCGGAAAATTGGGTGAATTTTAAGGTACAATCGGGAGGGATGAGTTGTTTGAACTGTTCTGGGTTGAATCCGTAGAGGCCTTCCTCGTTCCGCTTTGGAGGCCGCCTGCGTGACACAATTCCCGCCAATAGCGTGCCATATCTATATATCACATGTCGACAAATAACAATCAATATTGTTCAATCTTTATATAAGAGGGGAAAGCGAAAAGCTACCCAAAAACATCGCATTTTTCGTCGTATTTCTCGCCCAAGAGCACTTCTGGTGCCATGTAGTCGTCCTATATAGA
>CDFF01071670.1:58667-72405 GCA_000826265.1 Acanthamoeba culbertsoni
AAAAAAAAAAAAATGGGTGGGGGTTGCTTGATGGCGAATCACGCAGTTTGGGGGTATTGTGTTCCAGGTGGATCCCGACCCGAAGGCCGGGGGATTTGTTGGTTATCAGCAGAGTTTACTCTCTGCGTTCGGGATGCACGGCGCCCCACGAGTCTATGCCGACCGAGGGACACACGTACGGTTGCACGCGAAGTATGCACTTCTGGTGATTCTTGCCTCAGATGAGGAAGGTTCCTCGCACTTCCTTGCTACATCTACTACTAGCTGGTAATCGAAGTAGCATGAACTCATCTTTGCAAGCTGGGGCCCACACCCAGTGTTGGACTACTCCCATTTCTCCTTTAATTGCCAGCAGTTGGGGTTGTTTCTTCTGTTGTGGGACCCAAGCAGAAAAAGAAAAAAAACCACAGTTTATCTTAACCGTTTTTTCTTATAATTCTTTCTGGGTTTTTTCCAACCATTCAAGAAATACTGTAACGTTTAATGAAAATGTACAAAAGGCACAACTATCAGCACTGGTTGGGCTGCACTGTTCGCTCAGGCAGCACGGCGTCGCCGTGAGTCCCATGAAGCGCAGCCACCACTGCGCCGCCTCCGCTTCGTCGCTTCTTTTTCTTTCTCCGCATCGCGCTGATAGGTCGCACCACAGAGGACGAATGCTGTGGCGATGACATCGTAGGCTGTGATGCCGTGTCAACTTCCGTCCTGGCGTGGCTTTCGTTGGCTGGTGGCGACGCTGCTCGAGCTCTGTTATTGGCCGCTGCCAATTGTTTCCCTCCTCCTCCTCCTTCAACCTCTGGGCTCACAGCGGAAGATGTGTCCTTCTGCTTCTTCTCCCTCTTTTCCTTCTTTCCCTTTTCCTTCTTGTACCGCTTACTATTACTGTCGCTCGCTTTCTTCCCTCGTCCCGTTTCCTTCGACGTGGATGCTTCTACATTTGTCCCTTCTTTCGAAGGGAGATGATCGTCCTGCTCTCGCTTCCGTTTCCTCGTGAAGTGGTGATGCTGATGCGACGGCACATGACTATGGCCATTGTTCTCTTTCTGCTCCGCATTATTGGCTGCATCCCCTCCTGTCGTTGTCGTAGGCAGTGACGTTCCACCGTACGGTGATACGGTCTCGCCGTCCGCAGGCCGCGTCTTCGTGTCCTGACTACTGCTTGCCGACGAACGGTCGACCGACTGAGCGGTAGTGGCCAGCAGCGCAGCCTCCTTTTGCGCCAACAGGTCGTAGAGTTGGCGAATCTCCTTCTCGAGCCGCTCGCGCGTCGCCTTCCATTGCTCCCGCTCGCGCTGCATGCTGAGCTTCTCCTCGCGCGACTCGTCCGCCATCTGTTGCCTGCGGTCGTTGAGTTCGTCCTGCTCGGCGTCGAGTCGCCGATGAAGCGCCTCGCTCTTGGCCAGCAGCTCGCGCACGCGCGCCTCGGCCTCGCTCACGATGACCTTCTTCTCGCTGACCTTCCTCCGCTTGCGGTCGATCGCGAGCTCCTCACACTCGAGCTTCCGTCGCTCGGATTCGATCTCGCGCCACTCGCCCCGAATGGCGGTCCACTCTGCTTCGATCCGCCGCTGCTCCTCTTCGCGCTTCCGCCGTTCCTCCTCCTCCCTCTCCATCTCTCTTCGCTTTTCTTCGTTCTTTTTGCCTATTTCATCGACATTCCGAATGATGAGAGCCACCATCTCGTCCTCCTCTTCCAGAAGACGCTCTCCGAAAAGACCGCCGCTTAGCATATCATCCTCCTCGACATGCATCGCCTCGTCCTCGTCCGCGCCGTCCCAGTCCTCTTCTTCCTCCTCCCATTCGTCGCCTTCGTCTGCGCTCAGATCGTCTTTTCGCTTCCGACCGCCGCCTCGTCTTCGCCTCTCCTTCTTCCCCTTCTCCGGCTCCCAATCGAATCCGGCCTTGTTCAACATGAGATACCTCTCCCTGCTCAGCTTCCCGTTTCGCCATAAATACCTTCAAGAAAGCCACACGTATGAGTCGATTGAGGAAGAAAAAGGAAATCAACAGAGAAATAATAATACCTCTGCTGCCTGACCCACGCGCGTAGTTGCACGTTCTCTTTCCACGAAAAGTCGCCTCGGAGGTTCTTATTGCGGAATTCCTCATACTTGCGCATCCACGCGTCCGTCCGGCCCTTGGTCATGTAATTCTTCACTCGCTTCTTCCGCTTGCCTCCCGCTCCCCTCTCCTCCTCGTCGTTATAGGAGAAGGCGTAGTCCGCGTCCGGCTCGCCGCCGCTGTCCTCACGCTTGCCCCGACGCTGAGGCTTGATGTACCGATCGAGCCCCAATCGCTCGCCGCCCTCGGCTTCGAGTCCCGCCGCCGCTGCCGAATCGGCGCCGGCGTAGGTCGACGGCGAGTCGTCGCTTTCGTTCTCCGAGTGATTGTTGTCGACGCCGCCCTGCGATCGGGTGACGGGCTTCTTGCTGTTGCGGTGCGCCCACACGAAGCCGATTCCCTCCAACAAAACTTTCCTCTCCTCTGAGAGCTTCCCATTGCGCCACAGATATCTCTGCCGCCGGATCCACGCCGAGAGGGCCTTGTTCTTCCTCCCCTTTACCTACATAGTATTCAAACAGGAACGATGAGGTTAGACTCGGGGAAACAAAAGAAAAGGAGAGGAGGAAAAACGCCGAACCTCGCAGTGGCCGGTTTGGTCGTAAAACTCCTTGAGTTGGTCAAACTTGGCCCTCCACATCAGGTCTCGGTCGCCCTCCTTGTCCCGTTCCTTCCTATTGGCGTCCGCGAGCGCTCCGCTCGGCGGGGCCGAGGAGCCGAACAGGCCGCCTTCGGCCGTCGCAGCCTCAAATTCGACCCCGAAGCCGCCACCGAAACTGTGCGCCGCTTCGGAGATATCCTCTTCTCGACTGTCGTCCAATCGGGTGGCTGTAGTGGTATCCATCTCGTCCTCCCATTCGTCACCGATCTCCTCCTCGGCATAGATTCCGATGACGTCATCATCCGTCTTAACCGCCGAGCGTGTCACTGATCCTCCTCCTCCTCCTGCAGGGGCATCAAAGACCATCGCGGCCGATTGGGCATCTATATTGTCGACATCCTCTTTGTTGTTTATTTGTTCCTCTGTTCCGCGGTGCCCGCTGCTGGTAAAGCCGACCTCTCCGCCGGCCTCGAATTCGTAAGCGGCGAACGGCGCGGCCGCCGGTGTCCCCAGCGCACTGGGCTTGCTCGCGCTCTCCTCCTCTCTGCTCGTGTCGATCTCCTCCGAATTGCCTTCGTTAAAGCAAAACAGGTCGAGGCTGTCCATTGCTGGCGGAGGCGTGGTCTCGGCCGCATTTACGTTGATGGGCTCGGCTTTCACCGCGCCCATCTTGTCTACTCTGGGTGCCTGTGCTGGTGATGATAATGACGGTGCTGGTGTTGTCCGCTTCTCCCCTACGGTGTCGGCTTGCTGTGCCACCGTCGTCGTCGCCGCCGCCGCCGTCTCGTCCGATGGGTTGATCCGGATGAGCTCCTCCTCGGCACGCAGCAGGCTCTCCTGCACCCGAGAGAGGTCCGGGATCGGCTCGGCTACGGCCGCGGTTGGCGGCAATGCGGCCGCCGTGTCGGCAGGTGCGGACGGCAACGCCAGAGCGGAAGGCAATGGAGCGGCAGGAGCAAGCTTGAGCGCCAGCGACGCCGCAGAAGGCGTCCTCCGTATGATGGAAGGGGAGAAGGAGAAGGGCGGCGACACGGTCTGCTGTGCTGGCGGCGCCGGAGATGATGTTGTGGTGAAGTCGGCCGTGGTGAGGTGTATGACGGCGGCCGCATCGGGAGGACGGAAAGCGAGCAGAAGCTTGAGTCGCTCGCCATCGTCGGCTCGTGTGACGTAGTGGACCTGGAGCGAATATCGGACGTGCACCCTTTCTCTTTCATTGTTGCCATATTCTGTTTTTTGGATGTCGACCAGCAAAGCCGGAGGCAGTCGGAAGTAGCGGCCATGTCTTCGTACGTAAAGTTCAACGGTCTCGAGTATGGGCAGCGCCGGTGGGCAGGTGGATGGTTGTGAAGTGGGTTCTACGTTGGCTCCGCTGCCCGGACCAGTATTGCTGGAGTCGCTGGTGGTAGTGGCCACAGAGGGCAAAGTAGCCACCAAATGGATGCGCTCTTTGGAGTAGACCGAAGTTGGGCCGCTGCCGTTGTGATCCTGCGGCACGATGCGAACCAACTCCAACGAGGGGTCGCACAATATGCCAACGGTTCGTTCATCGGCCTAAATGTCACAAATCGCGTCAGCCAACAAGAATGTGATACAGCAGCATTGAATTTGAGAACGATGTAAGATTGTGAGTCCGTTGTGTGAATTTAGATGTCCCATAGGGTTTGGTGGAGCAGATTCGAGGCAATCGATTCCTGCAAACGTTTCCCACCAACAGGGGGAAATTGGCTGAACATGGGAGAGAGGATGAACACCTCAAACACGGGCCAACAAGAATCGAAAACACAAACACTTCGATAATTGGCTTGAAGTTCAATAAATTTCGAATGAAGATTAAAGAACGTTGGAGTATTCCTGGTAGCACCACATTGTGGGGCATAAAAACGCACTCGCAACACAGGTTCTCCAAGCCGAAGAACACAAATTGAAAGAGACGGTGAGCCACGATGTGGCTTAACGGTAAGTACCTGTGATAGCGTGGCAAAGGCAGGATCAGCTGTACTAGCCGCTTGATGAGCTGCATCCACTGCATTGCCCGGTGGTGCCACTATGTGTTGTGGCGGTGTCTCCATGCTTCACACGTTTTCTCTCTCGAAGCGACCGGCAGTTGTAACGATCTTCGTCTGCGCAAGAGATGAGGATTTGATTTTATTTCTTTGTGTTGGGTGTTTTCTTGCGCGCCTGTCCGTTCCGTGCAAACCCAAACGCCTGTGACGCAAACCCAACGCCGAAAGCCGCCAAACGAAAACAACACAACGTTTGCAGAAAATTGCGGAAAAATCAACTGTGCACGATATGCGCGCAAAAGGCCTAGAAAATCATCTGGAAATTGTTTTTTCCATTAGAGGCACCAAATTCACGATTTTGGACCTAGCATCATGTCCACCGCTCGCTGGCAATGGCGGCTCGCTCAGCGGCGGGCTCATTATGAACTTCACTTTCTTAAATCTCTCCACTTTTCCTTCTGTCCTGCCAACAACCACCCCACCGTTTCGTACATTTCCCAACGCCCGCCCTGATTGCATCCGTGCTTATGCTGTTCTCAAATTAGTGAATTTATGCGGCGATTTACCAACGATAAGGCCCGTGCATCAAACCCCGACTGCGAAGTGACTGTGGAGGTTATGGAAGATCCGAGCGCGCGGCCTTTTATAAAGGCTGTTTATGGTACGGCCTCTTGAGGAAAGCTTGTGGCTTTTTAGAGCAACATGAATTCGATCCTGTCTATGCTACAGAGAACGGAGTCGAAGAAACGCTGGACCACGAACAGCGCCTCGCTCCTCTTGTGGACTATTTCTGGGAGCGGGTACGGCTTCTTCACGCAGAGCCCGTTTTCCTGCCTCTTGTATTGCCACTCACTCTGCTTCAACCTTCATTTTCCTGTGCCCGTGCCCAGAGGGATCGCCTTCAATTCTTCCATGAACTCCAGTTCTCCCTGAAGAACGAGGAGGAAGAGAACCCATTCGCCAACTTGGCTGCCGCGGCGGTACGGCCATCACAGTGAGGATTCCTTCACTATCTTTTTTGCAAGAGCTCACGCTGCATTTTCCACCACAAAAGCCTGCTGGCGGTGCTAAGGGAGGCAAGAAGAAGTAAGTGGCATTCAGCACTGTTCAATAATACAACCACTTCTCCGCTACAACACTCCATGTTTCTCAGTTCTGCTTAACTGCCACCATAAGGGTGTGCATGAAATCTTGGCCAATGTGGAAGGGAAATAGTTTTATTTGCAAGCAGAGGTATTTGTATCGAGGTTAACATTGAGCAACTGACAAGTTCAAGTACCTAAGAGGGGAGAAAAAAATTAGCACTGTATCCAGCTCAAATAAAGTAAAAATGAATTAATTTGTGCTCAGCAAATAATGCATGTTAATCAGATAGGATATTCAGACGGCACTTCCTAATGCATTTGTGTCATCAAGTGTAAGGTTGGGGAATTGGGTGGGGCTGTGACAGGCACCTTTTCAAAAAATGGCTAGTGGACGTTCCTTCCGAAGTCAAAAGATCTGCAACAAGGCAAGTTCAAGTAAGTATGCAGAAGTAACAGCTGAACTGAAAACAAACGATGCATCTTATAAATCAGTGAGTAGATGTTTCATAACGGTTCGGGGTGCGAACCATCAAGTATTAAGCCTTCTACTGATCATCATATATATACATATAACGAGAAGAAAGAGGGTACGGCAGAGGGAGGCGCACCTCCGGCGGACGACGTGGTGAGTGTTGTGGCTTTGCGTGTACGAACGGAAAACTTGCGGTGTGCTGAAGTTTTATAACTGTGGAGAACGGAGCAGCGGTGTCGACTGATATTTAATCTTGAGAATTTAATGAGAAAAGGAAATATAAAGATAAAATGGAACTTAAATATCGTCCCTTGTGTCAGTTTGTGGGTTGGCTGCTGTTGCGCGCAACTGTTACAGGTAACCATGGGCATAGTGCGTTAATCATGTTGAAGAATGAATTCTTCCTAAATCTATTTTGGACGCAATCTAGATGGAGTCTTCAGGCATCGAGGGTCAAAGGTTCGAGTGTGATGGTTACAGAGGCACCATAGTATGGAGTGGCATCGTCCGTGTAAAGGGCGTAGAAGAACCCTGGCTCGGTGTTCAGTGGGACGACTCTTCTCGCGGCAAGAGCAATGGTTCTGTCGAAGGTACATGACCCCATTTCCATTCTAAATGAATGGTCTTAGTAGGGCACAACATGACACATTGTATTGTATACTGCCGTCCGCCATATACTAAAATCACTGCAGGTGTACAATACTTTGTACCGCCTGATCCCGACGCCTCCTATTCGTTTCTGAAGATGCATCGCATCAAAACGGGCATCAGCTTCGGTACGCCAGTCGTTTTATCTCTGCAAGATACTCTTCTTGCCATCTCCTCCTCATCGCCACGCCCTTTGTGTGGTGTGTGTGTGTGTATCCTTGTCTATCACAGGGGAGGCGCTGAAGGATAAGTACGCACCTCACTCGGCATCCGAGGCCGAAACCGACGTCGTGGTCTTTGGGCCAAGGCACGCCCAGCCCTCTATGTATAACGGGAGATACAACGACTTCTTATCCCTTTCGCTCTTTCCTTTTTTTTGGGGGGGGGTCGTTTTTATAACAAAAACAAAAACAAAAACAAAAGACACGGGCAACAGGTAGCGGTGGAACTCGTGGGCCGGGCGCAGGTCGAAGAACGCCTTGCGCAAGTGGAGACGCTTGCATGCGCCTCGCTTCAGGATTCACTCGTTTCAGGTAGCAGCCTCCTAACTCATTTTTTCCCCTTTTTGAATGAAGTATCTTGATTTTGAGAAGTATTTTCAAACAACGGCGCAGGCTGGGGCGGATTTGAAAAGCCAGCACAAATTCCAGTAAATTTGGTAGAATTGGATCTCACAAATACCCTGATCTCTGATTGGGCGGAAGTGGTACAGATCTGTGAGCACCTGCCCAGGTACCCTGCTTACGTGGGCGGATTGGGAAAGTTTATAAACAAGGTTCATTATTGACAATGCACAATGCAGGCTAGAGCGACTCCATTTGGGTTACAATCGCTTCCATAGCTTTCCCGATCTTGCAAGCGTGACCCGCCAATTCCCAATCAAGACGCTTACCCTTAACAATACCAAGATGAAATGGGCGCAGGTTTGGCTCTCTTTCCTCATTTCCTCATCTTTATAAAGATGCGAAAAAAAAAAAGATCTGGATATGAAAATAGGGGATAATGCTAACATCACTTCTGGTGGCGAAAAAAAATTCAAATCAATTGATCACAATAAAAACCCAAAAAAAAAAAAAAATGACAAATCGGTGACCGGTTGCAGGCGGTAAGGCTCTGCCGCGCCTACTTTCCGGCTCTCGAGGATCTCCACTTCTGTGGAAACGATGTGGAACGAATAGCCGATGAAGAGGAAAGCGGTGAGCCGATCACGGCCAACGCGCTCGCCCGCTGCATTGGGTCGCTTCGCCTTCTTAACCTCGAAAGCAATCGCATTTCCGATTGGCGTCAAATTTTGTACCTCTCTTCCTTGCCCTGGTACATTTTTTTTTCGTTCTTTTCCTCCCAACGTAATATCAAATATTTATGTTATATAGAGACATATCTATCAATTTCAAGAGCGGTTGCAAGAATCTAAACTGACCAATTCGAGGCAATTACAGCCTGGAGACGCTTATCTTGAATCAAAATAAGCTCCCAACAGTAGCATACGACAGCACGGATGAGGCAAGCGCGTTTGCTCATCTCAGGAGCATATCTCTGGACTACAATGTTATTTCCGATTGGGCGTCTGTAGACCAATTGGACCAATTCCCTCGTATCGAGGTGCGGTGGCCACATTCCTCGCATTTCCCGAGTTCGCCGCGGCTCACTTGTTTTCTGAGGAAAGGCGCTTCGGTTACGATGGAACCCGCTTAATGACGAGGTCAGTCCGGCCCTAATGCGCATGATTGTCATTGCCCGAGTGGCCAATCTACGACTCCTCAACGGGAGCGAGGTAGGAGTCAAGGGAAACCTGAGCTATATCTTAGCGTTGGTGTGTAACAACGAAGCTTGTCATTTGCTGTCCGCAGGTTTCGCCGAAAGAACGCGAAGAGGCCGAGAAATACTATATCAAACTGCACTACAAGCCTGAGGGAGAGGTGTGTGCCTTTGCTCTAGGTGAAGAGAAAGGGACAGACCACCGAGACTTAATGATATGGTGTGGTATTCTGTGAATAAGGACGAGGAGGTGTGCAGAAGTCACCCGCGGTATGTCCGACTATTGGAGCTGTACGGCAAGCCGGTGACGCTCATTGGACCAGCCGGGCCGCAGACAATGGCCGACAACATGATCAGTTAGGAGCTTGCCCTTCTCCCTGCTTCGATGACCGACACCTTATCGCTCCTCTTGTCCCCCCTTCTCCCAATGCAGCCGTTCGCTTGAAGTCAATGGTGACAAGTGGCGCATCGTCATCTTCGTCTTCTGCATCGGCGTCAGGCGAGTGCGCCCGGACGGTGCCGGCCGACATGTCGATACTCAACCTGAGGCGGCTGTGCCAGCAGGTATTCGGGCTTGGTCAATTAAGGACTTCCCTGTTTGCGCGAGCGGACGACGGAAGCTTTGCCGAGCCGCTGGATGATGACATGAAAGAGCTCTCTTACTACGGCGTGAAAGATGGTTCTGAGATCCTCGTGCATGAACGAGTCTGATATGTGTTGGATTGAACTTACCGATAAGGGCTTTGGGAGCTGTCCTTTTCCTTCTCCATGGCCTCACTGTGCGCAGTAATGACCTTAAAGGGTGATGGTCATTGTGGGCCACACAAGGCTCTCACGGCACAGGAGAACAAACGTGAATTGCGGTTACTGCCGCTGCGAGCGCAAATAAGAGGCGTGCGTGAATCAAGAATTCTAGGCGACATCGCTTAGCCAATGGGGCGATTGGACCCTCCGGAAGCTTGAAGAAAAGACAACAGGACGGAGGCAAGTCCAATCTTCTTTTGGTCCCCATCCAGAGCACACCGTATAATTCGAACCCTCCCTTTTCGGCCGCGTACTCCTCCTTCGAAAAATAAGCAATGAAGATCCTCGTCAAGACCTGCAGTGGTAAGACCATTGAGGTATACGTCGAGAACCCGAAGATGAGCGTGATGGGCTTTAAGAGGCTCATTGCGGAGAAGGAATGTATACCTCCACAACAGCAACGACTGATTTTCGTCTCAGAGGAACTAGACAACGGAAAGACTCTTGAGGAAGTGGTCACCAAGAAGAAGCAAAGTGAAGCGACCGAGGAGGCCGATACGCAAAATACGGAGGAGGAACTCACGTTCCACCTCATCTCCACGCCACCTGCCCCAAGCGCATCAACATCAACTGCTACTTCCTCCATCGAATCCTGCAAGCGAAAACGAACTGCCGAAGAGGCTCTGGCCTCCCCGACCAGAGCCCTACCCAGCCCTCGCAAGGTGTCCAAGAAATGCGCTTTTGCTGGTTGCAGCAAACGGTCTGTGGTCATCATCGGGGACTGCAAGTTCTGCAACGAAAAGTTCTGCGCTTCTCATCGCCTCGTAGAGGACCACCTCTGCTCGGCTACAGCCTCTTGTAGGCAAGCTTCTTTCGATAAGAATGCCTCCAAACTGCTAAGCGAGAAATGCGTGGCTCAAAAACTGCGCCAGTACTAGCTCGTGGCAAGCACTGCAACTTCCTCTCCTTCTTGTCGTTATCTCTGCCTACGCCACCAACCTCGGGATGAGGTCGAGATCTGTAATCCCCCCCCCCCAAACAACCCACCTAAATCTTTNCAACCCTTCCAAATCTTTGTCTCTGGCGAGCCAGTACCCATTGCACATACTGTAAAGCACTTGTAAACGAATGTTGTAGGACCTCAAAACCTCTGGGAAAATAAATACAATCCGGGTTCTGTACGAAAGAAAGAACGTTCTTTGTGTTCTGTATTTCCCTTTTCTTTGTTGTTCTTTGGGTAAGAAACGAACAGCGGAGCACTTACGTGTGTTCATTTGCGAGAAATAGACGCGTCTAGAGCTACAGAGCAAAAAGGGGGAGGGATAGGCGGTAAGACGTTCGGCTCGGTTGTTCCGGCCCAGAAGTGAGGTGAGGTGAGCTGAATGGTTTCAAGAATTCTCCTGTCGCCGTAATCGGATCGTAGGTGAAACACTGACCTTCTTCAGTGGGTGGTGCGCATGAGGGTGCTTACGAAGGACTCAATCGTCTCCTCCTCGTCAACAGCGAGTTCGGCAAAGTGTTTGGAGACCACTCGCGAAAGCTCTTCCTTGTCCGTTGTCTTGTTGCTCTTGGTGCGCAAGCCAAAGTGTCGTTGGTATTTTCTGAGCGTGCTAATGTCCAGCTTGCCTAAGTCAACGACCTGGGCACAAGGCACCACAACACGCGGTTACGTATGGCGAAAGCAAGAAAGAGGAAGAACACAGTGTTTGTGGTTTTGTGGGGGGGGGGAGTGCGAGAGATAGGGCTGACCACGAAAGCGGTGAGCTCCTTCCATGACAAGAAAATAAAATGAAGATGGGGAGAAATCAAGGTCGGCAGACAGTGTGAGAGGGTTTAACGTACGCCGTCGCCGCCGCGCTTTCGCTTGTTCTTGGAGGCAGCTCCGTTGTGTTGATTTTGATTATAGCCGACTTGAGCTCCGCTCTTGGACATGGGCGGAACACTACCGGCCGCAGCAGCCGCCGCAGTGCTGGACCTGGTCCTCTTGCTGCTCCGCGTGCTCATCTATTCCCTCGGTGTGGTTCCCGTGATGGCCTGGTTGGTTTGTTGTTTCGGTAAGCCCTCCGCGCTCTTCAAAAATACAAATAGCGATACGGGAGAATGGTGGAAAACAGAAAGAAATGACCAGTTCCAAAACAGTACAGGTTTTGGGGTCAGTTAGAGGCAGGATCGCTTCTCGACAGAGAAGAGAGGGGCATAGGTTGAGCTGCCACACTTATTAGCTTGAGTTGTTAATATGCCGGTAAGTGAACTTTCAGCTGCTGGTTTCCGATAAGAGAGCCGTTCGGCCATTTATTGGATCATGCTGGGCTCTTTTGCTCTTATGCAACAATGGGTGTACGAATCAAGTGCCCTTAAGGAGACGGGCTAGTACCGTAGGAACGCCAACGTTTCGGACAGTCGGCGCCTCTTGTGGCAAGAGGCGCGAATCGAGTGGAAAGGGCGAATTTTCCGTTTCTGCCTGCGTATCTGCCATTGGGTGCATCATTTGGGGCTTTTTGGCGGTTAGGTGTGGGCCGGTGCCCAGTGACTTCGTGCGCAAGCTTTCCGTTTGGCCTTTCTTTTGTTTATTTGTCAAGTGCCTCGCCTCCCCTCCCCTTTCTTCTCCTACCGGTAAGGTTCATTCTCTTCTCTTGTTGTATAAAGATCTCTCTCCTCCCTTGTCGTTCGTCACACGTCGAGGTTTCGATATCACCTCATTACTATCCCCCCCCATGTTCCACCATCAAGAACAACAACTCTCTTCTACTCTCATCTAGAGCGATATGGAATTATTTGGTTGCCTTGAGGTGGTTAATGTGAGTGGCAAAGCTTATTAATTATTATTCCCTCTCGTCACATAAGAAGACCATAAAATGGCGAGAAAGCTCGACGACGAGGTCGATTGGGAGAACGATCTCCTTGATTTGACTAAGGAGACAACCCACGACGAAAAGGTGGAACTGTTGGGCAAATTGCTGGACTCTGAAAGTACCCTCTTCTCCAAGAAGATGCGTGATTGGCTGGTTAAGGATGGTACCGTGTCTATGCCCAGTAGTTTTCTTGGCCTCATTGAGTGCACTCCCAACTCACTCGCTGCCCTCATCCTTGCCGCACGGATACATAAGACGCACTGAAAGTCCTCATCCACTACGTCACGCGACCGGCGAAGAAGGAGGGCGAACAGGCCCAGGATCTTACCTTCTCCATTTTGAATTCCGAAGAGTACATCATTTCGTCTAACAGACGCCGTGATGCTCTTCTGGCCTCGGATGAAGAGAAAAAAGAACTGCGTGAGGTACAACATTGGTCTTGTCTTCTGTGCCCAATTTTTGATTGAGTGGCGCTGATTCGTGTTTATTTACTTGAAATTCGAACAGCAAAAGAAGCAAAACGGCGAAGAAGAGTCTCTGGATGATGACGAGGAAGATGATTTCGCTTTCTCAAAGGAGGCCAAGCGCGCCGACAAGGCTGCTGAAGTCTTTGTTTACCAGGCGGGCTCACTGCCTCAGGATTTTATTGACAAAAATCTCGAGGAGATCGGTAAGATGTTTCATTCCCCCCCCCTTTGCTTTCTCTGCTCACCTTCGCATTCCTTCTTCAACCTTGTGTTATTTAGTTAAGGAAATCTTCGCCATTTTCGATATTAATGCTGAGGGCGACTTCGACAATTTTGATAAGATGTTTGCCTCGCTGTTGGGTCCTTATGGAACTAAGGTCTTCAATGTATTCAGCAAGAACCGAAAGCTCATCCTCCACCTGCTCAACTACCTTCACGACCCCGCTATCAGGTCGGTGGTGCCTTTGATCCAAAGTTGTCTCTCGCATCAGGTCTCTGACTATACACTGACGTTTCCTCTCCTTCGTTCACAACTTCAGCGAGACTTTCATGGGCGTTATCAAGGCCACCCTTCCTGACCAGGTCCTCATTAACTTCTACACCGCGCTCAACGAAGATGGCTTCTGGGAGTCACTCGGGCAGAAGATTTACGGCCCAGGTAACATTGCTTCCTCCTCACCTCCCATTCGACTCCTCCTACTCTTGCCTCGTCGTCGTAGCCGTTGTCGTCGTCGTCGTCGTCGTCTTCTTCTTCTTTGCTATCCCCTTTCTCTTAGCTGACGTGATGATTCCCTTTGCTCCAGGCTCGGAGTCCTCCTATGAGGACGCGGCCGCCTTCTTCGGCCGCCTGGTCGACCTGGGCGCCATGCAGAGCAATGCCGACGTGTTGTTCTCCCACCTCAGCCAGAACATGAGCTTCATCGATGGTCTCGTAGACTGCATCTCCGACAACTCGAGGAACCTGCCCGCCGAACAGCAGGTGCCCTTTCCTTACGCTTACACCCAACTTCTTCTTATATACATACATACATACATACATACATACAT
>CDFF01071676.1:9294-21642 GCA_000826265.1 Acanthamoeba culbertsoni
AAAGCTTGGCTGGAATTCACAGCCCACTCGAGCTGTCATTTTTGAGAACGTCCGCATCCCGAGCACCAACCTGATTGGCAAGGAGGGCGAGGTTCGTTTCTGCCTCTTGGGCGTCGTTATTCCTCTCTTCATGGATCGTCTTGTCGGCAGGGATTCCGTATCGCGATGAAGGCCCTTGACGGTGGACGCATCAACATCGGTGAATCTCTCTCTCTCTCTCTCTCTCTCTCTCTCTCTCTCCGAGTGTGTGGTCGAGCTTTGCTTCAATCGCTCATAGCTGTGCCTTGGCGTCTACTTAGGTGCGTGCAGCCTGGGCGCGGCGCAGGCCTGCTTCGAGCTGGCCCGGGACCATGTCCAGGTGAGGAAGGCCTTCGGTGCCCCCCTCTCGTCCAATCAGGTACCTCCCCCCGTCTCTTTTTCTCTGCATATCGAGATTTCGATGCACATTTGCAGGGGCCTCACATGCTTTTTTGACGAACAAGACGATCCAATTCAAGCTGGCCGATATGGCCACATCGATCACGGCCTCGCGACAGATGATCCACCTGGCCGCCCGCAAGATCGATGCTGCGGTACTTCATCACTCCGCCTTGCCCTGGGCCAGAGGCCCTGCATTGCAGTTCCATCTGTATACACACATTTATATGTCTAAATATCTGTTCGCTGGGCGGCGTTCTACAGGCCGACGACCTGACCCCGTACTGTGCCATGGCTAAGCGGTTCGCCACTGACGAAGGATTCCAGGTCGAGACTTGCCCCCTTTTCGCGACAAAACCCACCAACGTTTAGTCCTCATCATGAAAACACATTTCCCCTCTCCCTTGCAGGTGTGCAATGATGCGCTCCAGCTTTTTGGTGGCTACGGGTATCTGAAGGACTACCCTCTTAACCGTTACCTACGCGATGTCCGCGTGCACCAGATCCTGGAGGGCACCAATGGTATGTGGCGGCATGGCCTTTTGTGTTGTTGGGATAGCTCACTGTTTCTTTCTCGTCGTTGTGTAACAGAAATCATGAGGCTCATTGTGGCACGTCAGGTGCTTAAGGACGCCGCGGCAGCCAATTAAAGCTGGCAAATAAATAAATGGGTCATCGTTCACAAGGAAACCTCTGGCGCGCTTGCCGCTTTCGCTAATGCAGGTTGGGTAGTCTGAGCAGGAGGAATATCTGTCCCTGGATGCCGGAAGAATTACCAAGAAAATTGAAGTCAAGGACTGCCAAAAGTGGTAGGGCTCAGGAAGAGCAGGAGGGCACTAAAAGGCAAGCAGGGTAAAAGCAACGAGGACAACCCCAAGCAACTCATCACGCACAACAAAAAGAAGGCAGAAGCTCACTTCAACTCAGTCACAGCTGATGGTTCCATTCAAGGAAAGTAGGAAGTTATACCTTAATGCCCGGATCTCCTGTCCTCTGGAGGCCAAGCACATAGGGTAAGGAGGATCGATCGGCCAAGAGCAAAAAAAGAGGACAAAGGAATGCCCAAAATCTGGGAAGAGGACTTGCTCGCCGCCCAGGAAGCTTCTAAGAAGAAGGCAGAAAGAAGCAGAAAAGCGAAGAGTGGAGATAGAGGAAGATGAAGAGAACGAAGACGACAGTGCCGAACCAACCGAAGAGGAGTTTGAGCAAACAAGGAAGAGGCTGGAGCCGAAGACTGGTGCGAAGGCGACGGAGGTAGGATCAAGAAGTAGAAGCTTCTGGTGTAGTGCTACGTCTTCCTAAAGGGCATAAACTGGAGTTAAAAATGTAAGGAACGTTTACGCCAGCGACAGTTTCGCGTCCTCACATTCCGCACGACCAGGAGAATGGATAAAAGGGGAGTTGAAGAAAGAACGTTCCTAAAAATCCTCTTTTAGTGTGAGCTAGGCAATATAATGCAGCGGCCAGGTAGGCCTTTAATACTCACAATAACCAAGGCCCACACAATCGTTGTTAATCTCTCTACAAAATGGGAAATCTGCTTCCCAAAGAGGAGCCACAGGTGCAAGTGACTGGACTGTGGGTCTACCCAGTAAAGTCGTGTCGCGGCATTGCGCTGGAGGAGGCTGAACTTAACAAGTACGGTTTTGTTCATGACCGAGAATGGATGGTTGTGACAGAGCAGATGCGGAACCATTACCGCTCTTTCGTTACTATTCGCCAAATCCCTCGCATGGCTCTCATTGTTCCCCACTTTGAGGTTTGTCACTCTGGCGTTCTTGCTTCGCTTTCGCTAATGCTGTTTGGGTCGTCGGAGCAGGAGGAATATCTGTGCCTGGATGCGCCTGGCATGGGCACACTGCGGATTCCGCTAGCCTACTCGGAAGAGCACGATAAACCTGTGCACGAAAAGGTGAGACTGTGGCGCGATACAGTCCCCATCGTCGACGAGGGTCCAGAAGCTGCGCAGTGGCTTTCCACGTTTCTCCAGAAGCCTCTGCGGCTGGTTAGAATGATAAAGAACTTCCCTCGCAAGGTCGACCCCGACTGGTCGGTGGCCGGGCTCGAGAATGCAACATCTCTCACAGACTGCCAACCCTTCCTCGTCATCTCGCAGGAATCTCTCGATGGTAAGAGGAATCCTTTCTCTATATAACGAACCAATGGCAGCAGTTCGCAGCTTTGGCTCACCCCCGCCTCTTGGACAGATCTTGCCAAGAGGGTCGAGGAATTGGCTGCCGAGAAGGGAGAAACTGCGGTGAAAATTACTATGGACAGATTCAGGCCCAATATGTATTGCTAATCGGACCAACACTTGGAAGCAGCCATGAATCGTGATGCCTATTTGTGACTGTTGTACAGAGTTGTAGAAGGGGCTGGAAGACCGTTTGCAGAGGATTACTGGCGGAAGATCAGAATTGGCGGGTATGTTCTCCTCTCCACTCTCACAGTTTCATACGCCAGCCTGATGGAAGCCCTTTACACGAATAGAGTTGAGCTTAATGTTGCCCAACCTTGCGACCGATGCATTCTTCCACGAGTTGATCCCGAGACGGCTACTTGCCATATAAGTAAAGCTGTGCGTATTTGTCGGGAGGATTGAGCTCGTCCAATATCAGGTGAAATGGGCAAGTACGAGCCTACTCGCACGCTCAGCACATTCAGGACAAGGAACGGAAAGCAGTACTTCGGTCAGTATCTTCTTCACGACACATATGAGGGTAAGGCACAGCCGACTTTGACGTTCGCCAACGCTATTGTAGTTTTTTTGTCTGTTGTTGTTGCACTCCAAGCCCCCTTTCTATCTTCCCCTACTCAATCGGCTGCCACATAGGATGGCTGCAAGTTGGGGAGATGGTGGAAGTACTGGAAGCTTCCGACCAATCCAATCTCGACACTCTCTAACCACGAAAGAACCAACAATGCCGCAGTCTTTGTACAGATGGTTTATCAATAGACCACTACTTTAGCTATTTGTACCTGTTTGCTTCTAGTCTGGGTGGCTTCCAAGCTGAGACTTGCAAGATAAGGCCAACGGTGTGGTTTATTGTATGCTGAAGCCAGGTGTCCCGTCCCAGGACAGCCGTTGCCGTTAGTAGGCCCGTGAGTATTGGGTGGCCTTCCTCGCAGCCTCAGCAATGGGACGAGCGCACTGCTGGCGTGTGCATTTGGAGAAACATGTGAGGATGTACAAAAGAAAGTAGGCGGAGGGCTGAACATTAGAGCTCAATGGCAAGTGCCTCATTGACGAGCCACCGACCAGAGCACAGTGTTGATTATATCATAACACATGCAGATGTTCTGCCCACTACACCAACATATGTCCATCAAGCCCACTTATAAAGGACAGCCTACGGAAGTTTTGGGGCCATTATGGGACTCGATAACTCCGGCTGAGAATAAAGTGAGATCCTGTTTCATTGAAACCCGTAAGATTTTGTTGGAAAACTCTGCACCAAAGAAAACGCAGCGCGTTTAGGATTTCTTTTTTTAAAACTGAGCTGGGGTAGGTGATGGGACCTGAATGATCTGCCTGAGAAGCAAGCTGTCTCTAAAAGCACTGCCTAAAACAGAAAAGATTAGCAACTCGCAAACATTGAAACAGTTAAGCTTTCCAGAAGAATGCGACGGTCATCGATACGTTCGTCATTACTTTATGGGAACCTGGGCTCAACCCGACACAACCCCCACCTTAACAGGTCCGGGGAGAGAACAGGAGACCGGATTGAGGCTCGCCCTTTTGTGTCTCCTGGGCCCTACAGGATTGGTTGCAACCAACAAAGGCGAGCGACAAGACAGGATCTCCCGCGTTGAGAGTACGGCCAAGCTGGCCTTGTCTCCGTGTCGGCTCTGAACAAAAGCGTACAGAAAGCTCGAAGAAGTATTTAACATCTGGAAATTTATTCACCGTGTTTATGTCTTTCAGATGAAAGCAGTGGGCTCCTGCCTTCTTCTTTCTTTACTGCTGCTGTTTCGGCATGAGAGTGTTGACGAGCTGTACGATCTCCTTGTCGATGCTATCGTGGGCGTAGAAAGTGTCAGTCTTGCCAGGGCAAAGCAGCATGTTCGAAGACCACACTTCGATCTTGGCGTCCGTGAAGGGACCCACAGCCTTGGGAAGCGTCACCCGCACTACCCGAATGTTGGGGACGGCCCATGAGGGCGAAGCAACCCGGTGGGGAGGGCCGAGCTCGGAGGCAAGTGCCACCAACTTCTCCACGCTCTCCGGGTCGGTGATCGTTTTGGTCCCAATGACGTCGGTGTTAGGGTGTATTCTCTCCTCGATCACTAGGGTCGGTGTGGCCATGGTTGTGTCAGCAAGATGCACTGTTCTTGTGGCTTACGTTAACTGTCCCTGTTCAGATATTTAGAGTACTCGGCCTCTGTTCCGGGAACCCGGTACAATGAATGCTTTAATTGGACGGTCGGAAATCTCCGTCCACTCGTATGATTGGCCACACACATTCCCTGCTGGGCAACGGGAGGGCTTGATCTATAAGCATACAATGCCATTTTGCTTGTGAACGGCTTCTCCATCTAGCCGCGTGCAAAGCTCAGGGTTACTGCTGCGTGAGAGGAACGATCGTGCGTGTGAGCAACATCAAGCCGATCGTGCAGACCGCGGGAGAACACGAAAAGATAATTTTTGTGGAGATGTCCTTTTATTTCCCTACCCTCGCACGCTGGTAGGGGCCTGAAACACATAAATAAATAAACCCGCAGCCACCTGTAAACAGAACCTACTTGCCGCCTTTCCCTTTTTCCTTGGTGTTCTTGTGGAGGGTGCACGGCGTGTAGTCAAGGTGGATAACTGGAGCGACCTGTTCCACCGCCCCAGGTGAATCTCCTTTCTTGTGGTCTACTTCTAAAAGGAAATACGGTCTGTACCTGGGCGCCTGGTCCATGCATCTCTAGCGACTGCTGCTCCTTCACCACCTCAGCAAAATACTGCAAGCCACAGACAACGCATGAGGTTTAAGGCAAAACAAACCAAAACAAAACAAAACAAAACAAAAAATTCAGTAGCAGAAAAGGAAGGCCGGTCCGTTACCTCGATTATGGCGATGTCCTGTGCCTTCACCTTGATCTGTCGGAAGAAGTTGGCCTTGGCCTGCTCCCGCACGGAGCTTGGCACAGTCGGCACGTTGACAGTAGGGATCTGACCCTCGGAGTGGTACGTCCGATGGTGGTGGTGGTGGTGATGATGATGATGATGGGAGCCGCTGCCGCCGGCCTCTCCCGTTCTGCTCTGGAGCGTGGCCGATACGTTCATCCTGTCGGGGTTCGTTCGGTAGGGGTATCCGCTGAGCGTGGATGTTCTCTTGATATCTTTGGCGCCGCTGCCGGCTGAGCCCTGGCCCTCCGCCTGTTCCATCTCCCGCTCGTCCACGTGGAAGGCAGCTGCGTCGCCGCTTCTTCCTCTGGACTTTCCGTTATCACGCGGGCTCGTCTGGACTCTGCCCCTGGCCACGCCCATGGCTGTCCCGCTGCCGCTCCGCTCCCGACCGCCGACGCTACTGATCTCGGACGAGAACGACTGATTAATGCCGCTTCGGCCGTGGTGGAAGTGCTGGTTGCTTGCGCTGCTCCCGGGCGAGGTTGGCGGGAAGGCGTAGTTGTAGTTGTTGGCGACGCAGCACATCTGATAGTACAGACAAGCCTGGGTGGCCACTTCCAACAGCTTATAGTGGATATACGCAAGGTGGGTCTTCTCGTCCTGTGTGTTTGAATTGTATATTTGAAAAATGATTATGGGTATGATTATTGGGATTATAATGATGATGATGATGATTATTATTATTATTATTATTATTATTATTATTATTATTATTATTATTATTATTATTATTATTCGATTTCCTTGTCAAGTAATATATTCTGTGAAGGGGAGGCTAAAGCGACCCACGCACCGGCCAATGAGTGCGGAGCCCAAGTATCTTGTGGACGAGGTTGCCTTTCTGGTACGGTGGGGAACGGAGCTGGGCGCTCTCGTAGTCGAATATTGAGACGTAACGCTAATGGAGATGGTGGCAACATTCAGTGAAACTGTGGCTTCGCACAAAGGGATTGGGCGGCTTCGGAGGAGGCGGGGAAGGAGAAAAATAGCTCGGATACCTCGACGGCCTTTGGGATCGTAACCCGCTTGGAAAGACCGATCAGCTTAAGATAGGCGAGGTCGCTCATGTGGATGGGCTTCGTCCGCCAGTGTGAGATCAGTGCCGCTGGTCCTCGCCCCGAACCGGGCACGAAGAGCGAGCACGCTGTTACCAGCTCCTGTGTGTGTGTGTGTGTGTGTGTGAGAGAGAGAAGAGAGAGCAGAGAGAAACATACCCGCACTGAGGCCTCGCTCTGAGGTGTGCCGTAGATAATAACGGGCCGGCCCTTAAGGAGGGAGAAGACCAGCTCCGTCACGAAGCTATACCGCACGAGCTTACTGATACCCACCCCGGCGTTGATCGCAGAACAGTCCCATAGCGTGCTTCCAAAGGTCTCCAGGTTCGCCCTACCCAAGTCACATAGCAAGCGTGAGAAAAACTGTGGACGGGAAATTCGGTGCTCGACGGCGGGTGGGAGGCGCCTCACTTGTTCTTCGGTTCCTTCTTTCCGGGTCCGGGCGTGGAGCTGCTGGCAACTGGCGGCGGTGTGTTCAGCCTTTCTGGCGGACACACGAGCACATGCGGCGCACCGGGCCTGCTGTCCAATCCTGTGTGTACGTGTGCGGCGACTCGTGTCAGTCGCGCATCTTGGAGAGGGAGAGGAGGGGTGCACCGCGGCACACAGACCCATAAGTTTCCGCGTGAGCACGGTTTCGTCGAACGGCTCGGGCGAGAGTATCGGCTGGTCTGTGGGCGGCGTGTGCTGTGCTGGCGAGTCGTACGGAGACGAGCCTGACGATCCGTCCGACGTGCTCTCGCCGATGTCCTTGGTCTGCACAAGCGGGAGGGAAAGTAGGGGAGGGAGGGAGAGGGAGGGAGGGAGGGAGAGAGAGAGTTGAGGGATCGCCATGCTTCAGTGAGGGGTTCTCGTACCGTGGGCGACGAGACCGAGCCGCGTCGCGTGTCGTAAGGCGATGAGAAGGAACTCAACGGAGTGTCGCGCGCCGAACTGCGCTTTTGGGGCGTGCGGGTGTAGACCTCGAGATTGAAGTTACACATGATGTTGCCGCCGAACGTGAGCAGCGACGACGCCGGCTCTGTACGGAGCGCTAACCGTATAAACAACAAAACGCCTCCTCCTATTTGGCGGAAAGGGGGGGGGGCGCGGGACAAACCGGCAAAGCTGAACTCCTCCTCCTCGAGGGCGAGGAGGATGGGCGGCCGCGAGTAGTGGGCCTGTATTTTGTGGAGCTTCTCGGTGGCCTGCTGGTAGGCCTTCCCACAGAGCTCGTCCAGCTCTCTCAGTTTGGTTTCGTAGCGTCTCCCTTTGTACAAAGTCTTGAGGACTTGCGGCTGAGAATTCACGCCATTCATCACCACTTGTGTGTTAGCCCTTGGGTTGCGAAAGCTTCCGCCTTGAAGCGAGTGAATGAGGGAGAGGGTATCGGTGCACCTTGTAGTCAGACTCGGGCAGGCTCATGCCTAACTTTTGATAGAGGCTGGCCAGGATGTGTTCCTCGCTGCGAAGATCATCGTAGCTCTCATCTCTGCTGGAAACGCACTCCTTGCTCCCCTCCAGTGACTCGTCCCCATCAGCTGCACCAATTGTGCGTCCACCGAACGTACAGCAGGACTGTCGTCAGGTACAGAACCAAGAGTGCGGCGAAAGAAGGGAGGAAAGGGGGGGCGCATCTATCCCGCCGTCTTACCGGCTTCTTCCTCGTCTTCCACGGTCCTTTCGCCATCAGCGTCTGTGGCGGTCTCAGATTGCTCATTTACAGTCTCGCAACCATGGATGCCTGGAAGGAAGCGACAAGCCGCCACCGGTGGCATGAGATCACCGATGAATAATAATAATAAAGCATAATAATAATAATAATAATAAAGCATAATAATAATAATAATAATAATAATAATAATAATAATAATATGTATATATATATATCTAAATAAATAAATAAATAAATAAATAGGTAGTTAGGTAGAGACTTACCGCCGATGGAGTAGTCGGCCTCCATGAAAATGTCATCGTCGTCGTCTTCATCCTCGTCCTCGGTCTCGAATTTGTCTTGTGAGTACTCTCGCACGGAATCTGTGCTGCTGCGAGCCATGTGAGAAGGCTCGCTGCAATGCAACGCAAGTGGAAAGGGTGACAGCTGGAGATGGGAAACCTGAGAAGTGCTTGGTTTCCTCTTCCGCCTCTCATGCTCTCATTCTGGTTCTTGATTATGTTGTGACGAAATCGCCGCCTGATCGACTCCATTTCCCTGATAGTCTCATTTACAATGGTGGGCTGTAAATGGTTATCGAGTAAGCATGATGACCGACCCAGGGTCGCATAAAGAAGGACTAAGAGCGCGTTCTTACTGTGGGAGGGATGAAGGAAAACGAATTGGGATCGTCAGTGTTAAGGAAGTCCTGGTCTTGGTCAGCGGTGCCTATCTCTGTGAAACCCGGCATGCTCATGGGCGGTGTAGACGCCACCGAGCCTGACTGCTCGGCCGAGGACTCACTCACGCTATCGCCGGCAGTCACCGACAGCTCGGAGCCGGAGACATCGGACACGGCGACCGCGGGCTCGAGCCCGTTCGTTCGCGCCAATACGGAGGGAAGGTCTGCTGTGGGGACGGAGGAGCTCGTGTCCCCACCAGCAGGTTCAGTAGAGGGACAGGCACCGCTGCTGCTACTGCTTTTCTTTTGCTCGAGCATCGCCCGTGTGTGGTAGAGATCGGCAAGCCTGTGCTTAAGGTCTTCCAAGAACACGAGCTGGTTTCCCGCCTTAAAGATACGCGACACCTGCAGTGGCAGTGTAAGTTTCGCGGTTCCCTTTTTTCCTTATTTCATAAATTAATTGTTCCGCAATAAAGGGCTTGGGAAGGGCAAAAGGAGAGGGTAAGGAGGAAGGAGGTACCTTGTTAAATTTTTTCATCAATGATGAGAAGTTGTCCATGATTTTGGTGGGTTGTCGCGTGATGTAGCTCATGCAAATGGGACGCACGTAGCCCCTCGCAAAAACGTCTAGGAGCGTGAAATGATGGACCTGTAACAGTCACGGCTAAGTCGGGATCTCATGGAAGAAGAAACAGCTACATAATGAACACAATACGTACGTAGGCAAAGGCATTTTCAGTGGGCTCTGAGATCACCACTTGCGTGTCGTCTACGAACGCGCCTGGGTCACAGCTTTTGTTCTGGTAATCAACGGCCATTATGCGAATAACAAATTTCTCGATGTTGAAGGAGCCCTTCCCGTGTTCAGGAATACAGAAGAGAGGCACTGGCCCCACAATCTCTGAGAATTCTGAAACACATATGAAGTCATCTGTAAATGAGGGTGCTCCCGCCCCAGATCTCGAGTCCAACTTGATTGTTGATTCCTCTCCGTAGTCGCCCATGTTGGAGCCTCGCCTTAGGCTATGGCCATTAGGTGCCTAGCCTATATCTTGATCTTGCGCAAGAGTAACCCTCGCCCCACTCTTGCCACGAGAAAATGCCTAATAAACCCCCGAGAATTTCAAACCAATCGAAAAGAGAAAAGAAAAGAATTGGTGTTTCTTACCGGTTGAGAGGGTGGCTACCTTCTCGAGGGGCCAGATATACGCTACTGGCATATTGCACCTTAAATAGCGCACCTTTCATAAATGAAAAGATGATAGTCCTCAGGAAGCGAGTGCGCACACGATTTGTTGTGGTTTTGGTAATATTACTGCTTGGGCTACTCTTAATGGTTGTTGGTGCCTGTTTGCCGTGGTACTAGTTCAATTTTTCTACTCGAGAATAGACACTTCCACTAACGCTTACCCAGGTATCACCTGCCTCTTGTCCACACTCAGACCTTAAAAGAATATCTCGTCCGACTTGAAGGAGCACAGCATGAATGTTACTACTTCACAGACAGAGATTGCATTGGAGACAAAATGAGACTTATGTATGGGATAATACTGGCTTGTGTTGTGGTTGCTCATTTGCTGGTGGCTTGCCAACTGTTGTTCCTGTGCTGCTTTGCTTTCCCCCATTACAGCGTACCGCTACCGGGTTCTATTTTGTCGCCAACGCTCACTTACACTGCAGACTCTGAGATTGCGGGAGCGTGTGTGGGTGCCGATGGTTGCAGTCTCCCTAGCAGGTGCTCTTTCCTCGACCGTAGCATGGGCTCTGTTATACATGCATCCCTCAGCCCTGGCCGATCAATATGGTGAACATTGTGAAGAGTCTCGGGGGTACTTCTGTCAGTTCCAAGGTTTCACTCCCGCCCCTCCTTTCTTTTTGTCGCTTTGCCTAATTCTTGACTTGCACAGGAGCCAGCTTTGGCCCTGACGTTGGTTGGGCTCTCTTCTTGGTTGCAAGCATAGTGTTGTGTGGAATCGCAATCGTGGTGCCGTTCTTTGGAGCTCCGAAAGGGCTTCGTGGTTTAGTGGTTTTGCCTCTGCAGGCGGAGCTGTCTGCCCAGCAACGATGGTGACATTCCAATCATTCCTTGTGTAATTACTGCCACACGGTTGGTGTTGGGGTTGTTGCTTCGTCGGGGTAAGGGGAGACATTGCCCAAGAAGAAAAGCCCACAACAGACCCCATCAGAGGTGGCACTTGAAAATACAAACCTGGTCGGTGTTGGTCACCTTCCTCTTTTCTCGCTACCTCTTTCTTCTTCCGCACAAAGCAGAATAAGAAGAGATGGAAGCCGCCCACGACATCGTTTATTCAACCACAATGGTTTGGAACGAGTTCAGGGCCATGGCGGACCTGCTCCGTGCAAACTCGGGCAAGGCAGCTGATCAAGGCCTTACCATAAACGCCATTACCAGGGCCACACAGGCACCCTCCCCCTCAAAGCAGCAATATCGCCTTGCCTCCAGCTCTGGAAAAGAAAGAGTACAAATCGTCTCTATGCCCTCCCCCTTTTCTACACTAGGTTTCCAAGTACGTCGTCCAATCTGTACAAGCCTCGGCTAAAACTGGTGTTGCCTATTTGCGTGACTATGCCCAAGGCACYCCCCCCTTCSCYTTCGCTTTCGCTTTCGCCGATTTATTTTTCCTTTATTGGCTTCATTGTTCTCCTTCCCTTTCGKTGTTTCTCTTCTTTGTGTGGAGCCAGATATCTTGTTAGGCCGCACCTAAATAAATGATCTGTTTTTGTTCCCTTCGTGTAACAGAGCTTCAAGCCAATGCGCTGGAAGTGCTCAAGGGTGTGAAGGAACTTATCAAGGAAGGCGTTTTCCTTGGCGAACCCACAATCAAGAGTACGTTTCACTCCTTCGGCTTGCTCATCGCTTGAACGGCCGTAACAAACAACCTCGGCCCTGTTCTCGGTTCCTCAGGCTTGGAGGGAATGCTGATGGACAAGATCTATCCCGTCGTCACCAAGCTCATCGCTGCTGCGAAGAACCAGCAGCAGGCCCCTGCCCCTGCCCAAGCCCCCTCTGCCGGCGCTCCCGCAACACCCAATCTGCGGTCCGCCTACTACTCCTCGGGCTACAACCCGACGACTCCGGCGGCCCCATCTCCCACCTCCTCTTCCGCATCCTCCTCTCCGCCCAACTCAGCTCGCCCGCACGCCCCTCCGCCCACGCTCACTCCGCCTCCATCACTCACCCCACCGCCTTCGCTCACTCCTCCCCCGGCGCTTAACCCTCCCTCAGGAGCGGGCGGCGCTGCGCCCCCGCCACTGCCACACAGGGACGGGACCTATAACAGCCTCAGGACCACGGCGTCGACCACACGCCCGAGCCAGGCGGCACAGCCGATACCGTCCAGCTCGCTGGGATCGTCCAGCTCCGGCGTCCGACCCAACCGCTTCGGGTCGTCCTACTCCACGGGCCTGGCCCCTCCGCCCGCGC
>CDFF01071684.1:0-13650 GCA_000826265.1 Acanthamoeba culbertsoni
GCGCCAACCTGGTGCGGTGGGTGATCAAGTACGACGACATCCAGATGGGCGAGCAGATCGGCACGGGCTCCTACGGCGTCGTGTTCAAGGCCACATGGAAGGGCGTCGACGTGGCCGTGAAACGGTTCATCAAGCAGAAGCTCGACGAGCGGCACCTGCTCGAGTTCAGGGCCGAGGTGGCGTGCCTGTCGGAGATGCGGCACCCGAACATCGTGCTGTTCATCGGGGCGTGCCTGCGCATGCCCAACCTGTGCCTCGTGACGGAGTGGGTCAAGCAGGGCTCGCTCAAGAGCATCCTGGCCAACACGGCCATCAAGCTGCCCTGGCAGCAGAGGCTGCGCATGCTGCGCGACGCGGCGCGGGGCGTGCACTACCTGCACTCGCTCGACCCGTGCATCGTGCATCGCGACCTGAAGACGTCGAACTTGCTGGTGGACGAGTCGTGGAACGTGAAGGTGGCCGACTTTGGGTTCGCACGCATCAAGGAGGAGAACGCGACGATGACGCGTTGCGGCACGCCAGCATGGACGGCGCCAGAGATCATCCGTGGTGAGCGATACACTGAGTCGGCGGACGTCTATAGCTTTGGAATCATCATGTGGGAGATGCTGACGCGGAAAACGCCTTACGCGGGGCGCAACTTCATGAACGTGACGCTCGACGTGCTCGAGGGCAAGCGGCCTCTTATTCCTCCAGACTGCCCAGCAGAATACCGGAGTCTGATGGCGCAGTGCTGGTCAGGCAAGCCCAAGAAACGACCAGGGATGGAGGAGATTGTAGATTTCTTTACCTTCGCCCTAAGCATCAGCGGGGAGCTCGTTTGATGCTAGGCAATGTAAGAATAGCCCACATAGCTCGACCACTGCCACCTGGGCGAGGTGTCAGTCTTGTCTCTCTTGTTGTTCTATCTCCGATTATTTTTGTTGTAGTTTCCTTGTGTCGCGGTCACTTGAAGATGCGGGAAGTGGATTTCTCTCGTGGGGCGCTGCACGTCGTTCCCAGGCTCTTACACAACCTACGACGCACGGTGCGTGAGATGTCATGGTCTTGGCGCGTCATCTACTTGGGCATGATCGCGGCTGGCGTGCTGCTGATCTACTACAAGACCATTCTTGTGTGGGGCACTGTCAACCCCCTCTTTGTGAATCTCTACACAGCACCCTTCCCCCCACCTTATTTGAAGCACACCTACCCGAACGGAGGCGTCATCGGCCACCCGCCCGCTGGATGGAAGCCGAAATCGCGAGTGGTGTTAAGCCTCACAACGATGCCTCACCACTTGCCGCTGCTTCAGCCCACACTCCATTCGCTTCTTGATCAGTCTCTTCCCGCAGACAAGATCTATCTCAACATCCCTTTGGGCAGAAATCGCAGAAACAACATGAGCTACGACGAAGAGATCCAAAAGCATAACATCGTATTCCCGCGAGGGATCACGATTAATCGCTGTGAGGATGTGGGGCCGCTCACCAAGCTACTTCCTGCCGTCCTCGTCGAAGAAAAGGGAGACCCCAACACCATCATCATCACCGTGGACGACGACCAGGTCTATCCTCCCGATACCGTCAAATACCTCGCCTGGTACTCTCATTATTTATTTGATAGCCCTCTCGCAAAAGATACGTAGAATTAAAAAATGTATTTTTACAACACCGCAGGTACATGGAACACTATTCCGACACAGCCTTTGGGGTGTGTGGATGGGGCTTCATGTGGGTTCCGCCGCCCATGGGTTCGCCCCCTCTGCAGCAGAGAGAGAGAGAGAGAGAGAGAGAGAGAGAGAGAGAGTCTTTGTTGCGTCACGTTAACTGGTGCTCACCTCACTTCCACTCCCCCCAGGCGTCGTTCCGGTCTATCTCACCTACATGCAAAGAGGACCGGCGGGCACCATGGTGAGCGACCGCCCCCCCTTCGCTTCTCTTCTTGTTTTTTCTATCTCCCCTCTCTTTGTGGATAGTTTTCCGTACAGAACTGATTCTCCGGAACGATGAACATACACCTGGTGTAGGTGGACGTGCTGCAGGCGTGCTGCGGTAACGCCTACCGCGTTTCCTGGTTCGACTCGGCGAAGCTCAAGAACGATCTTCCCCCGGAATGCTTCACGACGGACGATCTGTGGATCGCCGGCTACCTCTCCGCAAACGGCGACATCAAGAAGGTGAGACCAACGTTGCCCTTTCCGCCGTGAGGAGGACCCTGGTGGCGTGTTCCAATTCCTCAAGCGTGTCTGTGCAGGCGATCATCCCCGAGCGTCTCGATCCTGATTCGCCAGAGTGGAAGTCTAAGGAGCCCAAGAAGTGGCGACTGTCGACGGTGAACACTAGCGACATGAAGGATATCAAATGCATTAACGGCGTGCGGCGAGTATACGGTAGGGTCGCCATTTGGCTGCAGTCTTAGCCTTCTCAATAGCTGAATCGCGCTGCGCGGGTCCTATGCAGGTGACTTCAGGACGGTCGCTGACCCACGTACAAGCACGATAACCAACGAGCCTCGGATACGATAGCTGAATGCTGGTGGCTGCTTCATTGGTGCATTGTTTATTTTTGTTTAATTTTAAGTATGTAAATCCTGGCGAAGTACTTCTGTTAGATGAGCAACAGGAAACAACGTTCTTCCCGGTCCGTTGTAAACGACCGCTAAATTTAATTTTAAATCAGATTTTGTTTTGTTGTTGGGCAGCTGCCTTGTACATGCCAAGTAGCTTTCCCCTCCTAATCCTATTCTACATGGGCGAGACACAGTGATTGCGTTGCGGCAGCGGCAGCTGGGGTTGCTGCAGCCGTAAAAGCATAATTAAAAGGGAAGTGCAGAACGACTGTGGCGATGGTCTCGACCATGCCCGCACGCGGTAGGAATCCGAAGAGAATGATGGACTGATCGCGAGCCGTGGGAGAGGTTGTCAGCCGGCCTTGGCTTGAAAAAGTTTGCTTTCTTCGCTTTTTACATACTTGGGGAATAGAGTTTCCTGTAAATTATGTGAGACGCAAAGAGGGAGCAAATGGCAGGAAAGCAAGCGGAAGAGCTAACCTTTAGGAAAGCGTAGATATGCTTCTGCGCCGAATCGAAGAAGTTGCTCTTGATCTTGCTCGTCTTGTTAGCAAGTATATACGTCAACTTCTTCCGCTCCTCAGCGTCGACGGCGGTGACTTCAAGCTCTGCCTCAGTGATCAAATACTTGGTGAATATGTTGTTGGCCTGGCTGATTATGTCCTGCTTCCGCTTGAGGCGCTTGAAGTACTCCACATCCATATAAAACAGTATGTTTTCCACCGAACAATCACTGGCCAGGAAATCAATGAACGCCTGTAGGCCGCTTTCCTCCGCCAGTAGCTCTTCCAAGGTGGTCGGGTGGCTGGTGGTCGGTGCAGATCCCTTAATATACAAATTATGAAGGTTACATTGGAACGATCGAGTTGATGTGCAACTGCGCGGACCTGTGTCGCTGACCGAGATTTTGAAACGGCTGGTGTTTTAGCGAACAGCAATGTCCTGTCTTCAAAGACAGAGCATTTGGACATGCATTTGGGGCACCAGGGCTTGCCCTACACGTTCGAATGAGAATCGGGGGTGACTCGCCCTGTGTTGCAATGTAGCGTTACCTGTCTTTTATAGAGCCTGCCACGCTTCCTTTGTATGGGCAGCTTGCACGAGGAACACTTCAGCAGGCACTTCCGATGGTACCTCTGTACCTGCCCGTCTTCCATCTCCACGATCATCTCGTGGTCTCCGTCCTCTGCCTTGTCTTCGGTTTGGCTAGCGACCACGCTGCTGTGCCCTCCTCCGCTCAACACGCCTCCTGCTGTTCCCCCTATGCCTGTTGCCTTTATGTGGTCGTCGCCATTGTTGCTGATATTCATGTTGTTCGGGGAGGATGACAGTAGCCCCCCAGACGAGTTCATGTTGATATTCTCCTTGTTGCTGCTGGCCGAGTTCATTATGGAGAGTGAGGCGCTGCCGCTCCCCTGAAGAACTCCTCCTCCCTGGCTGAAGGAGTGGCTTTGGCTGCGTCGCTTGGGTTGCCTGTGCCTCATGCTGGGAGGCAAGACCGGCAGGCCGCATCCATCGCACTGTGGCAAGCACTCCTGGCACACCACTTTGCCCTCCTGCACCGGTATCGGTGGAACCGAACACACCGAAAATAACAAAAAAACAAAAAAAACAAAACAAAAACAAAAACAAAAACAAAAACAAAAACAAAAAAACAAGAACCACATGTGTGAGGCGACATTACAACGAGACGGGGGGAAGATGGTCATCTCACCTGCACTTCGCAGTAGCGCGGCCGCAGGCATGATGAACACATAAAGCAGTCGATGTGATACTTGGTGCCCGCGATAGACACATAGTTGTCGTCCTGCAAAGGGGGGGGAATCCCATTACGAATCGTTATGGGTACAAGGACGAACTAAGAATGGGCGTGAGGGAGCGTTACGCACCTTGCCGATGAGTTCGGAGCATGTATGACACTTTGGAGAGCGCACCAGATTCACTGCTACGGCGGCTGAAAATGGAAAGATGATCTAACGCATTAGTAGTCCAAGCCAGACGATCGAAAGTAAGATATCCTACAAGGAACGAAAAAGGAAGTGATTCTTATCGAAAAGGACGATTATAAGGAAAGAGAAATCTTCGATCCAAAAAAAAGGAAAGATATGAGGAAGTTCCGTAATATACCACAAAAAAGGAAATATTACGCAAATTTCGAGTATGGATGGTACAAGATAACCTAACCATACGCCAAATTTCGTTAAATATGGTGCTTTCACTCTAGAAAGTATGGTGTCTGGCATGATGTAGTATAAAGGGTTGAGTCGTAGGTACTTACCCTTGCTGTCGCCAGTGACTTTCGATTTCCTCTTCTTTCGCACCGGCCTGTTCTCCTTAGCGGCCGTACTTTCGTCCTCTGACGACAGCGACGACGTGGAACGTGACAAGTTCGACTTAGGCGAGGGAAACACCGCCATGGTGGTGGTACTGCTGCCGTTGGTAGCAGCAGCGGCGGCAGCTTCGATCTCTGATGCTGCGGCAGCTGCCGCAGAAGCAGCCGCAAGCGCAGCGGCCGCAGCAGCAGTGGCGCTTCCATTGCCGCTGTGCTTGCCCTTGCGGCTCCTGTCCTTGTCCTTGGTCTTCGATTTGTTACGCTTGGGCTTGGGTCTGATGGTGTTACCCTCGCTGTCGAACTCGAAGGAGAGACTGCGGTAGAAGGTTGCTTGAGGCCGCCATTCAGTGATCCAGGGAGGCATGCCAGGAGCGGCGGTGCGGCGCATGGTGTCAATTACAGTAGGCTGGGTAGAGTTAGGAGTGGTGGTTACGATAACGGGAGGACGGGTGCCACTGGCTCGGCTCGTGATGGGTGACGAACCGCTCGTAGCACCACCACCCCCGCGGGTGATGGACCCCCAGCCAGAGGCGTTTCCGCGAAGTGTAGAGTCAGCGTCAGATATATCAGAGTCGTCCCACAGTGTGATGACGGCCTTGCGAGGTCTACCGCCGTTGCTGCGGATGGTAACGTCGCCTTCAGTGGCCTCTGAGCAGCCATCAGTTTCGAGGTCTGACGTGGTAGAACCCGAGCGCTCTACGTCCTCGTCATCGATCTCTGCATCAGCAACTGCTCCAGAGAGCCGGCTTATGAAGTTAGATGCGAGCTGATTCATGCTGTGCATTAGCCGCATCGTGTTTTCCTTTCTTCTGCGCGAACTCTCCACGCATTTGGTGTGCCAGAAACGCGAGCCTCCCCCCAGCTTACAATATTGCTCAGATGATGTGTCTATTGCTTCAGCACAATAGAGGCAGAGTGGTGTGGGAGCGAAGAAATCTTGAGAAGGCTGAGGAGAGGAGGGTGGAGCGGTCGGTGTAACCGGCTTCGTAGGGGACTGAGTGATGTAATTGCGCGAGGAAGCTAGCGAGACTGTAGCCTGCTGGTCTTGCTCCATCTGGCCGCCCTTGGCGGGCGCCAGCAGCTTCTTCATAGAGGTTCTGGGTCAGATGTGCTGTGGGTCAAAGAAAGACGCTTCCCCTCAACCACGGCAAAAGGTATTTCGGTGATTTCCTTAAGGATACCGAAATTTCGGATGAGATAACTGTCATTCTTTGTAAAGGTGAGCGGTGCAGAACTCACCGCTCCCAGATTCTAATCTTTCTGGTAGCCTTACATGAAGCGTGAGCGTGGCCAATTGGAGGGGGTTGTTGGCTCCTTTCTCAAAGACGAGTCTAGTGACTCCCTATCTCCTTTTGACGAGGAGGTGGAGCGCATAGGCAACGGTTGGTTTCAGTATGTGGTACGGCGGCATGAGGATTTTTTTTTCTTAAGAGTATTTTATTTCATTTAAAATTAGGTTATTCATATTTTAAAACATATAGGCCATCTCCTTACTCGGTATAGGCAACGCGTCCGACGCCATAGAACTGCTGGCGATATCGTACATCCTTCCCCATCTGCCTGACATCACCTCTACACAAAAAGGTCAGACCGTTCTCTAGCAGACTGCTGAGCTATTCTCGTGACTTCTGCTTTTCGCTCTTGTCTCTCTGCCAGGAGCTCTCTCTGCTGCCATGTTCGCTGGTATGCTTGTGGGCGGGCTGGTAGCCGGCATCATGAGCGACCGTATCGGCCGCAAGCCGTGCCTCCTCATCTCGCTCTTCATTAACGCCTTCTTTGGTCTGGCCTCTGCTGCCGCCCCCAACTGGGTATCCAATCTTCTCCATTGGCGATCCCTGCCGCCCATTCTGACGTTGCCGTCCATGAAAGGTGATATTGGTCATATGTCGAGTTCTGTCGGGTGTGGGTGTGGGTGGCTCCGTACCCAGCGTGTGGACGATGGCCACCGAGATCCTCCCTCTACATCGACGCGGCTTCTTCATAACGATTGTCGCATGGCACCACTCGCTTTCGCACTCTTCTGTCTGGGATCGTACTTACGGGACATGAACACCCAGGTGGTGGATGGTGGGGTCGATCGCCACGGCCGCCCTCGCGTGGATCCTTCTGGGCGCGATGGAACTCTCGTGGCGATGGTTCGCCGCGTCCTGCGCGATCCCTTCGCTCGTGTGCGGCATCGTTTGCTGGCTCTTCTTACCTGGTGCGACAAGAGTCTTGAGTCTTGCGCTGCACCGACTAACCTGCTAGGTCACTTGACAGAGAGCCCACGATACCACTTTATCTTGCGGCAGTACTCGCAAGCCATAGAGGTGTTGGGCTACATCAGCAGAACCAACGGCAAAGGGCCGTGCCAGCTCACCGAGGAGCAGCTTTGGGCCTACGACTCCAGGGGCTCGTTGGGCGATGAGACGGCTACTACGACGGACGAACTAAGCAGCGGGCTGTCGACTCAGCTCTCCTTCATGCAAGTGAAGGAGAGGCGACACACTGTAGACGACCCAGATAAACCGCAGCGCCAGATTGCCAGGTCGGAATCATACGTCCCCATCATTGGAGCTGGAAGCCATGCTCCGGCCCGGCTGGAAGGATGGTCACAACTGCTGGGGCCGCTGTTCGATCTCTTCCACCCTTCGCTCTTTCGTACGACGGTGATGCTCACGGTGGTGTGGTGGGCCCTCAACTTTGGGTGGTACGGGCTCACGCTATGGCTGCCCACGCTTTTCGCCAAGGTTGGATTTTCAGTCGACATCTACCAGGACACCTTCCTGGTGGCGGCCTCCAATCTGCCAGGCAACATTATGGTGTCTGTAGTCATCGATCGTGTAGGGCGTAAGAACCTGCTGGGGTCGACCATGTTTGTGTCGACGATGCTGGTGGTGGTCCTTGCGTATGTGCAGGACTCGAAGGCCGCAGTGGTGACCATGGCCTGCGTCTTCAATGCCATCTCGTGCGGCTGCTGGAATACGCTCGATTGCCTATCCACGGAGGCCTTCCCCACCAAACAGCGAACCACCGCGATGGTATCGTAGCCATTTTTTGAGCGATCTCCTCCTACCTCAAATAACTAGCCTTGTTATCTTACCCTCTTCCCTTCTCAGGGCGTGCTGACGTCCAGCGGCCGGCTGGCAGCGCTCACTGCTCAATTTGTGAACGGCGCGCTCATAGACTCGTCGGTGTTCGTGCTGTTGATCGTGACTGGGGCTAATTTGGTGGTGGGTGGTGTCGCCGCTTTTATGCTACCATACGACACCAGCCATCGGCGGTTGGCTGACGATGTCGTTGTTGTGGAAGAGTAAATGGTCCACTTCATTCAGAGACTCTCAGGACCGCTGTGCATTTTGGAGCCTTCTCTGAGACTACGAAGGAAAAGGGACGTTAAAGCGACGCCCAAGCTCCACCAACTCGTTGAGTACAACTGGCTCCAGCGGAATCTGACCAGACGTCAGTAGAGAACATATTTGTTTAAATGGCCGAGAGAGCAGCGGGAGTACCCCATGTTCGCGTCGGAGCTCTTCCTCCTTTATCTCGGGGTCGTTTGCTAACATCACCCCACTGGAGCCTTCTTTGGCTGGCTCCTGTCGCACTTCCTCCGTCATCTGCTGTGTTGCCTAGGTGTGAAGAAGCATAAGCCGAGTCTGAAAACAGACTGCGTTGAGGAAGGAAGAGCGGCAGACCCTCAAAAACTGCGACATAGAGACACAGACATCACATCGGGCCACCAAGTACAATTGGCCAAGACGTCGATTCTTGGTTAAGTCTGAGGCTGCACATGAGACAAGAGAGTCAGATCGGCACTGGGCTTGGATCGTGAGAAATGACGTACTAGGCCCATACATCTGCACGGTGTGATGGCCAAAGGCCATACCAAGGAGGGTAGTGCACAGAATCTCCACCACGGCTGCAAGCCCAAAACCCTAGTGGAGGATGCCATTATATATATATATACACACACAGTTAGTTGTAGTAGAAAGTCCCACCTCAATAAGCCATTCACCTTATAACCGCCTGCAGGCATCAGAGATTCAGCCTCTTGCGCATCGGTTGTGGGGTTGCCATCCGCATCAGCAACAGTACCCTCGGGAAGTCTACCGCATCTGTCATTAATTTTCTCATCGAGAAACAACCGAGGGCAAGTACGGTTTTCCAGTCTTTCTTGCGGCCTCGACCTTATTCCAGGGTATCACGCTGGTGGCCATGTCCAAGCAGAAAGGCTCGCTTTCCTCACGCGGACAAGCGAAGGCGATGGGGTTAGTACCAAAATACGGTCGAATGCCTATCAGTTATGTTAGCTGGCCAAGGAAAAGCCCCAGCAGGTGAAAGTCCATGATCAAGGGAGATAACCGCCGTGGGATAGAATTTTGGGCCCAGTGTTCGTGAATGCGAAGGCCATGTATCCCTTTCGAGCCGCTCGCAGGACGAACGAAGCCATCATTCCTGGATGGCTGAAGCTTCCAGTCAGGACAGGTAGCAGGCGTGAGCGATAAGGGGACGCCTACGAGGAGTTAATTACACCGACCATCGCAACGCCGTGAATCTTTGCTCGCTCTATTCCGATGTCTATCGCTTTAAAGCCGGCGATAGCGCCAAACCCGTGGTCTTGTAGCAGATAAAGATGAGTCCCAAGGAATCAACTCGGCGAGGCATCATACCGGCATCAAGAACAACAAAAGCGGGGTAGGTGGCATCCCAGGTCATTTGGGGGTGCGTCTTGATACCGCCTTGCGTCATATTCTGCAGAGGGGCGAGGTGGGTAGTTAGGGAGTGCCTATGCGAGGGGATAAGGCACACACTTCAACGTAGTGAGGCAACAGCCGAACTCCTAAACGATGAAGGCAGTTTGGTGAGCATAGTGTCGAAGATTTAAGAGGAACAAGTTACCGTGTGAATCTACACCGCGTAAAGAGCCTTCAACTAGAGACCATGCCACCGCTTCAGCGGATTCATACTCACAACCAGCAGCCTCTAATACCTTGCGTACGAAGTGTTCTAACTCGCGACTGTCCACCCGCTTGGTGCTCTCAACGTCCATTTACATGCGTTTATTAGGGAACCAAAATTATTTGGCTATGTGCATCACCACCTGCCGGTACTGTTCTCTTGGGCAAGATCAAAGAGAAGGAACTCCACCCGGCCATCGTTTTCATTGGCGCCCACTAGATGTAGTTGTGTTCCAGGCTCGATGAAGGCTCCATCACCAGGTTCGAGGACGACCTCGTCATCGCTGCGGTTATCGAGGATCCGCAAGCGACCGCCAGTGTCACACACGTGCAGGTAACCGCACCTGTCCGTGTCAAAGTGGTACGACACAGTTTCATCCTTCGCCAGCAGGGAAGCATAGACGTCCGCGTCTTGGTTCACCAAGACAGGCACTTTGGTGGTCGACTCGGAATCCTGCTTGAAGCGGTCACGGGCGGTAACGATGCGACACAACTTGCCCTTCTTCTCATCATCGGTGAAGACGACCGTCTGGTAGTTAGGCTCGAGGCCCTTCTTATTGGGCTTGATCCATATTTGAAGGAAGTGTACGGGCTTCTTCTTGGAGTGGTTGTACTCACTGTGCAGGATACCGGTGCCAGATGAGGTGAACTGCACTCCTCCGCGCCTGATCACCTCCTGGTTACCCATAGAGTCACGGTGCTCCAAGCTCCCCGACAATACGTAACTGAAGATCTCGTAATTTTGATGCGGATGAGCACCAAAACCCTGCCATACACTCAAGCCGTAAGTACTTATGGGTACGGCGACCCCAATTGGAAAATCAGTGTTAACTATCGTACCTGGCCTTGTTTCACTCTGTCTTCGTTGAGGACTCGCAGGCTGGACCAACCGACATAGCGGGGGTCGTGATACATAGCGAAAGAAAACGTGTGGTAGGTATTCAGCCATCCATGGTTGGCGTGGCCTCTATCTTGTGCCTTTCGTACTCGAACGTGCTTGGCGTGGCTGCTCATCTTACACCACTTCACACTGAGTATGTATTGAATTGATGTGTTGGTTGATTTGTTTGCCCCGATTGCCCTCCCTTTTATGTTCCATTTCGTAATCTTCTGCGCTCGCCGGCACGGGGCCGAACGGAGAGATTAGAAGATTCTGACGGAGAATGAATTTTCACTTTCATTTCTTTTTGATTTATGTCTGCGGTATTGGCCAACATTTTTCCTGATTTTTTCCTTCAATTCTGTGCGCGAGGAAAACGGAGCGATTGAACAATCGACACCAGTTCAGGATGCTCCTCGTGCAACTCAGCCATATGCACCGACCTGCTGTGTGTGCAATATGTTGGTGGAGTGAAGATCTGCGCAGGAATTGACATCGGCTTTGTATCCTCAACTAGCATGAAGTGATACTTCAAAGTGTCTGACGACTTCCCCTGCACGAGTTTTGTCAGATTAAAGAAGAAATACCTTCCAGAGCGTTGGGAGAAGCGTACGATGGCCATTGTAAAAGTAAGGGGAATGCAACGTGTTTGGTCGGAAGGTACAATTTGGAGAAGGAAGTTGCCCGTTCCGTCGCTTGTAGACCACTTGCTTGCCTTCTCGATCCCTACGGTTACGAGTCCTTCGTAGTTCCATCCTGTCGTTCCTGTGCAAAAAGGCTGGAAGCAGGGTACTTCGCGGCTGTCTAAGGTGATCGGAGTTAATGCTGGAAGGCTTAGAGAAAGTAGAGGGCGGCACCTGGTGAGCAGTGAATGCTGATGCACTTGTTGTTGTCGGTGACATTCACAACGTAAAACGCGGTCTAAATGGATTGTTAGTAATTAATGCCAAGGCCATCAAACGAAAGCACAAGCAAGAAGAGAACCTTAAGTGAGTAGATGTGGTAGGAAACGTCTCCGTATAAGACTTCGGAAAACGAGCCTACGTTCTCATCGTAATAGTTGGCTCCTACGCTCACTTTGTACGGTATCTCTAGTTGCAAGGCCCACAGCAAAGGTTAGCAAGGTCACCACCATTTTTGTTGGGGGGGGGGCACAATACCTGGCATATTTGTAAAGGCTTCGCTTCGGAAGAAACATGATGCAGGAATGCAACAATGAGGAATGGTGGCGTCCAAAGCAAGGGCACCACAAGATAGGAACACAATAGTGAGGGTGAGGAGGAGACAGGAAGCCATGTTTTTTGAGCCCGTCGCTTTAATTTTAGTCCCAAGTCGCAAAGAAAGAAAAGGTGAGAGAAGAACTTTATTGTGGAACTGTTCTCTTGTCTTCTCTGGCCCATTCACCTAACCGGAGAGCACAAGAAAACGGCAAGTTGGCGCTGAGTCGTTTCCTCAAACCATGAAGGTCGCACTCACGTCTACCATTGTGGTAGTGCTAATCGCCTCCCTCTTCTGGGGGAGCGCGAGCTTGCCATGGGAGGATATGGACCAGTTTGCTTACAAATTGTCCAAGTCGAACGCTGCCTCTATCTCCAAGCGTGCAGTTGTCATGCCACCATGTCCAATCCATCCTCGTTCAGTTCCTCAGGCTTTGATAAACGCGCGTGTACTACAACACCTTTATTCGCAAACTTACTCCATGGCAAGCTGCTTAGATCTTTGAATAGTTTCTGCCCGAGCTTCTTCGTAATGCTACGAAGCGCATGGCCGAACGCTACCGAGAGCATATGGCGGCGTCCGGAGTTTCAGCAGTGTCGTTGGGAATAGTATATGACCAAGCACTGATATGGGAGCAGGGCTTCGGTCTCATCAACCCCTCCGACCCTTCCTCGTACCCTTTCTCTCTACTTTTTCCATGACGGCTCTGTCGTACGTCATCTCATGTGCAAAGAACACCAAACCAGGAAAGTAGATGCAAACACTATCTTCCGCATCGGATCCATAACGAAGCTCATCACAGACATCATGCTGTTCAAGCTTCGTGACGAAGGCAAGCTCTCTCTTGATGACCCTGTCAGCGTAATTCATCCATCCTCTCTTCCTTCCCATCCTGCACAGCATCCTTAACCCAGACGGATAACATGGATTAATGCACAGAAATACGTGCCGGAGCTGACTTGGCGATCGCCGTTCAAGAACAACCCCGGCATCACCTGGCGCACCCTTGCCGGCCAGATCAGGTACAATTACCCTTACTATATCTGGTAGAGAGACTCTTTCGCTCAGGTGAGCGCACCAGCGGTCTGTCTGGAGCTACACCATGCAACTTCTTCACTCTGCTGGAGCCGGTGCTGGGCGATGCGTGCGACATCTCCAACGCCGAAGCCTGGAAGCGTGTCACCGCCGACCCAGTAAGTTCTCTCTTTCCCTTCTGTTGTCAGGCTCAGGCTGGATCCTTATTTTCTGCTTATCACTCTCCCCAGCCTACAGTGCCGATGTGGCAGGATCCGCACTACGCCGACAGTGCCTACGCCATCATCGGGCGCGCGCTGGAGTCCGTCGTGGGCATGTCGTGGGAGGACTACGTCGTGCAGCACATCTTCAAGCCCCTCGGTACAGTCCCTGCCCCTTCCTCCCCTTCACGCCCTTCCGCCCTTACGATAGTGTCGACGTTGGTGTGGGGTTTCTGGGGGTGATTTTATGTCCATACAGGCATGGACAGCACCTTCGTTACGTTCGAAACACACATGGCCAAGCGAGTGCCACCAGGCCAAAATCTCAACACTACATTCCCCGACTTCGTGTCTCACGTCGATCTTCACTGGGCGCGACCCACGGGCAACGTACGCTATATCGGCAGCGTTCCAATGAGGTCTGGCCGTTAACAAGTATACACACACTCGGATTGGGGAAAATTACCCCGGTTTGGCGACCAATGTGGTTGGGGGGGG
>CDFF01071686.1:521-22460 GCA_000826265.1 Acanthamoeba culbertsoni
AACTTGCAAACTACTGGAAATGGCTTGGGTGCATTCTTTTCCCACTCCAAGTCAGCACGATACGCTGCCAACTTCTTCTTAACATCAAAATCGTTGTCCTCCATGTTGTGATTACAGTAAGATTTATTCAAGTTTGTACGTTTTTAGTGGCAGTGCAGTGTGCTGACGTCACCAGGCAGTCTGCTGACATGCCATGGAGACTGGAAAATTTTCGAAGTCAAAAAGTCTCTCTCTAGGACTTGAACTAGAGCCGAAAATTTTGGCGCCAGCCATTTTCCACCTGTGCCACCAGCACTTTTGCTGAAGAGAACGAAAATTTTGTTAGGTCACCAAGTTGTCCCAATCAAACTTGAATAAACCTAACTGTAGTAAAAACTTGAATCAACCTTACTAAACCTAACTGCATGTGCCTTGTATGGTTGCTTGAAAGGGGCGCTGGAAATTTTGGCGCTGGCCATTTTCCACCTGTGCCACTAGCAACTTTGCTGAAAAGAACGAAAATTGTGTTAGAACTTGAAGGTTTGACAAATGACCTGGGTGTATATATATATATTGTTTTGGGGCTACTCTGCAGCCAACTACCCAGTTGCTTGTAGAGTCAATCATAGCCAATGTAAAGGAGGTCTTTGTACAGGGAAAAAATTGCAGTACTCAAGTTTGTACATTTTTAGTGGCAGTGCTGACGTCACCAGGCAGTTTGCTGACGTGGCATGGGCAGTAAACTGTTGGCTTACCACCTACTTTTTATTTGGGACGTATGGCTCATTGTTGAAAATGTGATTGCCTGGATCAAGGACTTGTCAAGACCAAAGGTAGTTGAGGAGACCTTCTTGGCAAATTACAAAAAGGAAGCAGGAACGTGCAGATATACATTGTACATTCTTCCTACAACATATACAAACAGTTTACAGGCCACATCGCGCAGTAATGTAGTCGTAGGGTTGGTTCGTCCACGATCCTTCATCATGCTGGATGACTTGGCCATGGGTCCACACGCTAGAAAAAAAAAAAGGAACGCAGGGCCCAGGCCACAAACGAAGTGGAAAAACATGAATGAGGGGAGAGTAGAGGGAGGAGCGGGCAGGCTTGAAAGAAGGATGAGAGAGCTTGGAACGATGAGACGACAGCAGGATCAATGCTCGTTGCGGGACTTGGGTGAGGGCGAGCTCATCTTCTCAAGGCGGTTGATAATGTGCTTGCCGTATGTGTACTTTTTGAGCGCGGGCACGTGCGGTCTTCAATTGAATGAAACCATTAGTAAGCCAGGAATAGGTGTCACGCCCTTTTACGGGTAACAACAAACCTGATCTTGATTATGAGCTGCTCCCGCTGCTGTTCGTTGACCACGTCGAGCAACTTTTGTATTACGTAGTTGGCGTACTGGTCTTTCATCATGATCTGCAGAGGCGTCGTCCCATCGCTTCGCACTTGCAAAATTTCATCGATCACCATCTGGCGATCATTTTCGTCTCCGTACTAAAATGAGGAAGAGATCATCGTCAGACAGCGATGGTTACCGTCTGCATCGCAAAACAGCAGAATTCCAAATGAGCGGCAAGTACACGCACCGGTCCGAAAGCACATTGGATGCATTTCTCTACCACGTTCGAGGCAAATTTGTGTTGAGACAGTTGCAGAAGTTGGCCGCGTAGCTTGTGGAGGATGGGCGCCTTGTCTTGGGGTTTGCCGTGCTCGAGAACATGCTGAATGACGTAGTTGCCGTACTGGTCCTGCACAAGCGAGATCGTGCAGCGCAACAGTTCGTCGAGGATGGGCACCGTTTGCTGCTCCGTGCAATACTCCAGAATGCGCTGAATGACGCGGCAGCCGTACGGGTGCGTGGCCAAGTGATAGACCTGCATTGCCCCCATCAGATGGACAGGTCAATACGAGTGCATGCACTAAGTAGCCCACATACACACGCGCACGCACGCACACATCAACACAGCAGCGCTCATCAGCTGGGGGAGGGGGGAAGGAGGGGAGGCTCGTGCCTGGCCATAGAAGGTGTCCACAATGAACTGGATGAGAGGCGAGGGAACCTTCTCGATGCACTTTTGGATCACGTGGTTGCCGTTCTGATCCTTGACACACTTCATGATGTTTCCCTCGAGCTCCTTGACGACCTTCTCCTGCTGCTCTACCGAGATCACCTCGAGAGCCTTCTGTATGACGCGACAGCCATACATCTGCATGGAGAGAGCCAGCACGTTGCCGATCAACTCGTCCCCGAGAATTTTGATCTGTTCCGAGGTGCCATGCTCAAAGAATTTCTGCACTCCGCGGGAGGAACCACACACACACACAATAACCACCACAACACGGGATCAGCTCGGTCCTTGAGCCTTGTTGTTGTTAAGCGGACAGGAGGGGGGGGAGGATATACCTGGATGACGTAGTTGCCAAATACGTCCGTCATGAGGCGGAGGGCGGAAGGGAGAATCTCCTTGAACACCATCTGCTTTTCGGCGGGGCTGGCCTCCTCCAGCTGTTGTTGGATGAAGCGCGAGCCGTGCTGGTCCCCGCTGAACTCGACAATGTGGCCGATAATGTCCTGAACGAATGTGCGTGTACGTGTACGCGCGTGCTGCCAGTTAGAGCAAGGTGAAGACGAGAGAGGGGAGGAGAGGAAGGGAAGCCCGCGTATCCGCGGATGGTATAGGGGAAGGAGGGGGGGGGCGGAGCAGGGAGGGGAGCGCGCGCACCTGGAGGGTGAACTTGCGATTCTTGTTGTTGCGGAACTCCTCGAGCAGCGAAGAACGGCCCATGGATGAAGAAGGTATAGCCTCATCGACGGCACCGCCGCGAGAGCTGCCAAGCTTGGCGGGGGGCATCGACGCGCTCCCGCCTCCCTTGTGTGCGCCGGCGAATCCTCCCGGCACAGTCCCTGCACCGCGACCGCGGAAAGGAGCGGCAGCCGGACTGACGAGGTGTGTCTCGGGCCCTACACCCGCCCCCATGCCGTGCACCACGAGCCGCTCCTCGGACAAGGAACGACCTCCTCCTACCTTCTCGCCACACGAGGCGGGCGTACCCAGGTAAGATCACCACTGGCGGGCGACGACGATGAACGGGGAGTGAGGGGAGAGGGAAGCTTAATACCTGGCCCATTAAGCCCATGCCGAGCGGTGCGCCGGAGGCGCTCTTGGAAGATGGGGCGGCGGGCGAGCGCAGCATTGGGGAGGCGGAGACAATCGGCACGGCGCTCACGAGTTGGTGGTGCTGGTGTTGGGCGTGCGGGTGCTGCTGCTGGTGGTGGTGGTGGTGGTGGTGCTGGTGGTGCTGGTGGTGGGAGAGGTGCTGGTGGGGGTGGGGGTGCTGATGGAGAGAGGGGTGGGCGTGCGGGTGGGGGTGGTGGATCGAGGGGTGGGCCAGATGGGGGGCGGATGTGTCAGCGTCCCACGCAGAGGCCGAATAAGCCGCGGCAGAACCGCCGTACTCGGGGGGCAGCCCCATGCCCAATCCCGCCGTCATTCGGGAGCCACTCAACATCGCTCCTCCTGCCGCGGCGGTTGCGCCCAGCGGGCCGGTTCCCTTGACGGTGCCTCGAGCGCCATTGGTCGGAGGCGCCTCGAGGCCGTTGTTGTATCCCGAGAAAGTGGTCATGGGGAACCCGGCGGCGGGATTCATTGGGCTGCTCAGCTGCCCGGTAAACTGTCCGGCCTGGGAGGCCGCATAGATTTGGGCCGAAGACGATATCCCGGCACTCGCGTTGGCCCCACCCGCTCCGTAAGAATTTGGGACAGAAACCATGCCGCCATAGCCGCCCTTGCGACCCGCAGCAGTCTGCTGCCCAAGCGGCAGAGCGCGCGGCACGCCGCTCAAACCGAGCGCCCCTCCCGCAGCAACAAAGTCCTCCTGGTATACGCCAGCCAGCGGTCAGTCACGTATGCTTCTAGGTCTCTCTACTCTCTGCGCTCCGCTCTCTCCCCCGAACGAAGCGCGTGGGCCCGTTCGTGGGGGAGGAAGGAAGGAAAGGGATACAGCCGAGGAGGAGGAAGGGGGGCACAGTGAAGGAAGGAAGGAAGGAAGAAAGGAAGGAAGGGGATACAGTAGAGGGGGAGGGGGAGGGGTTGGAGCGAGCCAACCACATGGGGAGCGGATGGGTCATGTACCTGCGCGGGCTCGTTCAAGGAGAGGGCGTGCATGCGGGCGTGGAGCTGCTGGTCCATTAGCTCCGGATAGTACATGGGATTCGGCTGACCTCCCTGCCCAGCCCCTCCTGCTCCTGCAACCGCGGCAGCTTGCTGCTGTCTAGCGCGTTGGTGCTGCTGCTGGTGGTGCTGCTGGTGCTGCTGCTGCTGCTGGTGGTGGTAGTGGTGGTGGTGCTGCTGGATGTGTATCTGGTCCACAGCCATTTCGCGCTGGGAGTGCATCTGTGCCGCATGAGCGGCAGCGGCCTCTGCCTTGGTAGGCCGGCTTACGGGCTTCTGGTACACCGGCGAGGGCGTCCGTGGGAAATCTTGTTGAATCATTTCCACTGCCAAAAATGTATCGTTCAATTTTATTTAATTATTTCGATTTTATTTGATTATTTGATTAAAAATTAAAACGCAAATAAAGACAATTCATAAATTACGGTTGACGCGCGTACCGAGAGATGGCTTGGCTGATACAGGCGAGCGGGCGCGCTGAGGCGGGCCGATAGGAGACTTGGGTCGATAGGATTCCGAAGCGAGGGGCCAGGAATTGCTGCCGCTGCCGGCACTGTTTTCTTCGCCCGGCCCCCACTCGAGTTGGGTGGCACCGGCGCCCGGAGGGAGGCTGCCCATCGAGGAATGGGGCTGGCTTCCGCCCAAGCTGGAAAGGGCTGCTGCAGCCCGAGGATTGCGGGCAGCTTGGGGCTGCGGCTGCGGCGCGACGATGCCGGCGGGCCTGTAGTTGGCTTCGGTCCCTCCGCCGACCATCTGGAGCGCGGGGGGGGGCGACCACACAACACACACACACACGATAGCGCGTCAGAGAAGGTAAGATATCACATGGCGCTACGGCGCATCCCGTCCGGGCGCGGGGTTCGGCACCATGTTGCTGGTGGATGGGTCTTCGTGGCCAGGCGCGGCGTCGTCAGTGGCAAGCAGAGGCCTGCTCGGATGGTAGGCGTCGTCGGGATCGCCCGTCGAATCATCGTCTTCATAGTGGCCGTAACCGGACCAGGGCACCACAAGCGGGGGTGGCAGCCGTGGGTCGAGGCGCCGTTGAGAATAGTAGTACGCATAGTAGCCAGGGCTGAGTCGGGGATCATCAGGACTGACACCATCCAGCTCTGCCGGCGACCCTAGAAATTGATGACCCGTAAAAGCGGCAGCTGCAGCGGGCCGGGCAAGCGCCATTGATTATTAAACTGACAAGCTGCTTCGTTTGGTGACTGATTTTTGTACCTGAGTTTCCATCCGGAAGAATTGGAGGCGCAGAGCTCGACCTCATACTGGCCAGTTCCGCCTTGGCCTCTGCAGGGGAGATAAATTAAAGCATAATTTTGAGTGCAAGCGATCTCTCTTGTTGCGCCCAATTCCCCGATGATTTGGCGCGTTTGAATGAAAAAAGATTTCATGCTGTGTGCCACGGCAGAAGAAAGAAGAAAGCTTACCAGCCAACGGATCCTCAGTGTCATCTATAAATTCGTTAAGGAAATTTGGAATAAAATGGTTCTCCTTCATTTTGTGCCCCTAACGCCCTTCGCCCGCAAGGGTGACTGACAGATTGATGTATTTTTTGAGATTGGGGNGGGGGGGGGGATTAGTGCTTGGAGTTGCTTGGAGTTGCATGGAGGAATACTAATGACGGGTCGCAGGAAAACGTACGGAGTTGCTAAAAAAAGAGGCTTGGAAAGACAAGGGAGTCCAGTGCGTTTCGGGCGCGCCGAGGGCGGGGTGAGACGGACTGCGGACCTCGCTCGTCGGAGGGCACCAAGAGATCTCTTGTTGCTGTTGGATTGTCCGCAGCCACCTTACACAAATTCCTAAGAATGCAAAGTATCCATACATGGGGCGCGTCTTTTTTTCTTCACTTTTCTCTCAAGCAAAGCGGAAACAACAACACCAGCTGCTGGGTCCAACCCATGCACGCCTGTTTTGTTGCTGGTGTTAGCGAGCTAAATGGAACTTATTGATCCGGCGAGGGGAGAGGGCCGCTGTCCCTACACTGGTGGGCGACAGGCTCTGCGAAGACTGCAGACTTTAGCTGCGTCTTGGTGGTGGTCCTTGTGGTGGGTTGTGCAGCATTATCTCAACTGGGCTTTAGCTGCACTGCTCCACTATGCACCTGATTTAGTGGGAGGATGTGCTTCGATGGACTGGCGTGAGTGGGCACGAGGCCGCGGACAAGGGATAATAGACCGGGCAAAGAAGAAAGTGTGGACCGTGCCCGGAAGGCGGCGTGCTATGCTATTGGGAATCGCAACAACAACCCTAGCCGCTCAAGCTCTTCTGCTGTCGCATGTTGCATCGCAAGGAGCTGCTGGTCATCCTCCCCATCCCCATTCACATGCGGTTCTCCTACCCTCGCGACAGCAACAGCAACAGCAACAGCAAATGGATAGTGTCCTTGGAGAAGGAGCCGAGATGACTGGCTTTGGTTCGGACGAGGCCTCGCTGCTTCCCGACGAGTGGACGATGGCTCATCATCTATCGGTCACGTTACTCTTCGAGCTCACGAAGCTCGTTATTTCAAGTCTGATGCTTCTCATCAGTCTTCGAGACGGCGTTTCAGCCGAGATCGGCCCTCCTTCAGTGTCAGCCGGTACTCGCCGGGCTAGTTCGAAATCTATTCGTTGGCGGTGGAAGGAGAGCCGACATTTTCTCGTGCCCGCCCTCCTCTACCTCATCAACGACAACCTGCTTTTCTTCATTCTGACCCTTATTGACCCAGCCACTTTTGAGGTCCTCGGTAAGAAACAAGAACAACAACATTGCACTCGTTATCAACACAAAACTCATCATTTTGCACACAAACACACACTCACACACTCACACACACACACCCAAACACGGTTTCTCTATGTCTTGTCTGTTTTCACTGATGTGTGGACTGTGGTGGTGGCGGTGGCGGTGGTGGTGGTGGTGGTGCGGGGGGGGGGGCAGGAAACATGCGCATCCTCACCACATCCCTCTTTTATCGGCTACTATTCCGCCAAAGCCATCGCATGAGTCAAGGTACCTAGGCTTAAGGCGGCCTTCTGCTGGATAACCAGATATAGCTGACTCGAACTCGCAGTGCAGTGGTCGTCGCTTATTTTGTTGTGCGTAGGAACTGCGACATCTCAGGTAACAACAATATCTCAGCTTCCGCACGAAGTGCTTTGTCGATCGCGGAGTACCGGTCTTTCATGTATGTGGCTGGCCGAGATGAGATTCACCGACAGCTCCTATTTTCCCAGTTAGTAACCTGCGGAGAGGAGATCATATCAGCAATACCCATTTCCGGTACGTCCCTATGTGCTTAAGTGAGGGCGAGCCCAGTGCCCATAGTCGTTTGGTAGCTTACAATTCGCTTCTATCACTCAGCTTTCCTCTTAGCACTACTGTACTGCTTCGTGAGCGGATTTTCTGGAGTATATCTGGAGTATCTCATGAAGCGTCGCACTGAGCAACTCAACACATTTCACTTTCAAAACGTGCAGGTAGCTAGAGCCTCCTTTCCGCTTTCTTTCGAAACCCCAAATCCCACAAAGAGCACGAAGAACGTATGGGGCTCGTACTGAGTGTAAGGGTGTGCGTGTGTTCCAGCTTTACGGATATGGGGTTCTCCTCAATGCCCTGCCGCTCTACACTTATTTCTACAAGGAAGTCAACAGCATAGGTATACAAAGTCCCTCCCCTTCCCCCTCGCGACCTTGCGACACATGAAGCACACCGTGCGTACGCACACTGCACGCACAGCCTCATAATACACGTCACTGCCCAGGTGTGGTGATGCTCGCGGGTAGCGACCTCCTTACTGCACTTACCGGTACGAACCTTTCGATAAAAGGGGTCCATCCTACTAACGTGTGAAGATAGTACTGAACCACGCTCTCACTGGCTTGGTCATGGCCGCTATTGTGAAGTACCTCGACAACATCGCACGAGTGTACGCGCATTCAATCAGCATGCTTGTCACTATCCTGGTGTCTTCCCTCTGGCTGCGCCGCGTCCCATCGATCCAGTTTCTTTTTGGCTCGGTGATTGTACTTGTATCTCTGCACCTCTACCATTTGCCTAAGAGTGACCACCATCACCACTCTCATTCTACCGAAAACGATGAGCATGACTCACTCGCTGTGCCATGATCTTAAACTGCTAACTCCAAAAAAAAAACTGCTCCCAAGTCTCGGTACTCGCATTTCTCGTCTGTTAAATCTTTAACACACACACACACGTCGGAAATGGCTTCCCACTTTGAGAGGAGATTGCGTGCTCTAGGTTATCCGCAGTATGCAACTTTCAGCATTTCGTGTAAGCATCGTTTTCCTTCTTTTTGTTGGCGCTTTCCGATGGTTCTAATGTTTGTTCTCCCATAGCCCTGAAAGAAGTGCAAGCTCTCGTGGTTTTCTTGGAAGACATGAAAGTGCGTCACCTAAAGGTAGAGGACCGTAAACCACTGCGACTTCTGGATGCGAAGTGGCCCAGTCGTTTTTCGCAGGTTTCTTTCTTTCCTCCCTCTCTACTACTCGGCCCCTTTACTGTAGCCTGATGGAGGAGACAAGTACATGAGGGAGCTGGGCTGGCCAAGCTCCATTGAGGGAAGTGGTGACTATGAGGTTGCCGTGGAATGGCTGCTGCGTCGTGCTCTCAGTCTTACCTATGAGGACAACGGTACCCTGTCTGCCCCTGATGAAGAGGCACTCGTGCGAGTGAGTGCCCTGCGTGTGGACCCCAGTTTAACAATTTGCCTGTTTCCACAAGCTGAGCTTTACAATGAAGCGGCTCGAGAAGCCAAGAGGGCAAGAGAGCTCACCCGAATCATCCATGAGCTAAACAGAAACACGGACTGTGAGCCCCGTCTCCCCATCCCTTCATCAACATTGCCAAGTTTGAGTGCGGCTGACCTCTGATAACGACAGATAATTCTGAAGAGTTCAGGGACTCATTGGCGTCCCTTGCCAGTGTGCTTGGCCTGCCACAACAGGAGGAGGACATCCCTACCTTACTCAAGGTCAGCCTGCCTGTTTCTTGAGCTTCAATCACTTACATCGTTGCGCTGTTGCCAGGTGACAGCACATCTCATCCAGCGAAGGTTTTCTGCGGTTGCTCTGGCAGAGGCGCACCAACGAAGCGACAGCCGAAGCACAGAACGCGGGCTGCTTGAGAAGTTTCCGCTTGGATTTTCTACCGGGGGTACTCTGCACGCCTTCTTCCGCACTATCCGCACTCCATTTTGACCGCCTATGCCCAGATTCGGAACTAGACAGGGCCGCCACGGTGCTGCGGCTGCTCTACGTGGCTGACCTGAGGCAGCTACAGAGCAAGATTAACCAGCTTTTGGTTTCAGTTCAGAACTACACAGCCGACCCGAAGGTGCTGCTGATTAGCTCTGTTACTTTCAGAAAGCCATGAACTAAAGATTACTCCACAGTCAGACGTTCGCCTCGGCAAGGTGGGCTTCTAGCGCAACACATTGGTTTCTTTTGAGGGCAAATAAACTTTTTATCGTGCAGTAGTTTGTCTCGTTAACAACAAAATACGATTACAACCTTCCCCCCCCCCAATCGTGCAACGGAACGCTGCTCTGCGCGTTCAACGACGATCCCCTTGGGGGGTGAGCTTAACGCAAATGTTCAGGTTGTGCCTGCGCGACCCCATCATATCAGGTACAATTCTCTCTGTTCCCCTCCGTGGCGTATGTTGAGCTTGGAGTGGTGCCTATAGCAGCGTGCCTGGCAACGATCGAGAAGGGGACACTGGATGGAGAAAAGATCCTAGACCCAGGGTAGCAACTACAACGAAGACCTGCAGCCCTAACATTCGCGCTCCTTGTATCCACCATGAGGCGAGATCGATACAATAGAATTTCTGCGAGTGTATAGGTCAGCAGTTCGCGCTGCCTGTCCGAGAAGGGTGAATGAAAGGGTGAATGAAGGGAGCATGTGCCTTGACAGCCCCGAGCGCAAAGAGCGTGCACGTGGCTAGCACAAGCATAGAGCCAAACGATTGACCTGGCAGTTTTGTTTTTCAGTTGATTAACGAGGCATGCCAACTAGCGCGGCGCTTCCTCCTTGAGTCTCGATTGGTACCGGAAACGAAGGAAGCAACGCTCGGAGAGTAAGTGATCAATGGGAATGTGCCAAGCGCAAAGAAGCCCAGGGTCGTGACCAAGCCGCTCAACTGTGGCTGTAACCCACTGTATGGCAGTATCCCCAACTCTATTCACCAGATGCGTGAGGAGGGGAGGGGGGGGGGTTATCAGCGATGTGTGGGGTTGATGAAAAACAGCGGCAAAGAGAAGAATAATCACCTTCGGCCATCATTATGTCGATGAACAGCTCTTGATTTTTACTCAGTAGCTTGATTGCCTTTTCCGCATCCTTAGGAAGAGCCGATGAGGAGTCAGCAGGTTACAAGCTGCGTACAAGTGCAGTGCAATACCTCGACATTCATGCCCTTGGTGACATAAAGCTCCACCATTTCTCTCTGCTCACCTTCCAGATAATTCTCGCACTCCCTTGCATGATCAGATGTCAATCGATCGGGGTGGGAGGGAGGGAGGGAGGGGGGGGGATGCAGAAGAAAGCCAGCGCCGGCAGCTGGTACCACTTCTCACGTTCTCGCTCGTTCTCGCCAAGGGTTTTGTCAGCTTGCCGCTTGGCGTCTGAATAAAACGCATAGAAGTTAAAACCTTAATAAATACAACCAGTGGTTTGGGGGAGCAACACAACGTCACACCAAAGAAAGGAAAGTACAATCGAGAAAACCGAGAATGAGCGCAAGGCCAAGAAGAGCCAGCAAGCTAAAATACAGCACGAAGCTGGGGCTGGCCCGTTGCGCAAGCGTTTCGAGTGCTGTGGCAAGTACGCAACTGAAGAGGACCCCTGCGAAGAGGGTCTTAACTGTCGCTTATTCTGGCTTCCATATTGTTAACATCGGATATTACCTTGGTTGCCGCTAGTAACGGCTACTTCTATAAACTTGCGAAGCTCCGTAGGGTGGGAATGACTAGTATTGGACAGTGTGCAGTGAGAAAGATGAAACCCAAGACAGAAATGCTCCGTGTATAAACCTCTTGTGGCCTCTTTCACATATCGTTGGTGACAAAGAGTGTGCCATTCGTGATACTTCCTTGTTATTCTGAGCAAACGCTGCTCTTGCAACTTCGGCCTTAGGCCGCTTTTTGATGTCCATTTTGTCCATGCTTGAAAAAAGAAAGGGAAGAAAAATAGGGGAAAACCTAGGACACACTTCGGTGGCAATAAAGCATTTCTTTATTGACAGTTAACTTAGCTTCCATGTTTTTCCATAAGCACACCCAGGCGCGTTTATTCGGTTGATGGTGCGTGTCGTTGAAGAACGTCTTCGCAACAGAGTTCCGCCTGTCTTGGGAAAAAGCGCCTGTTCAGGGCCGTTGGTCGGATTGCGAGATGGTCCGGCAGCAGTCGACGGCTCTTGTAGTTGTTCCGTGCTTCAAAAATTGTAGATCTACATGAGAAGGCAGAATCCTTGTGAACCTTCGAGAGCACCAATTTTGTACTGTTGCCAAGTCTTCTGCGCAGCCTTTGAGTGAAAGGAGAAATCCCGAGAGGCATCGCCTCCAGCCCGGCGGAGGAGGGGCTTGGCTCCAGCTGGATGTTGCTTGAGAAAGGGGGTGACATCATACACCTCGCTTCCAACGATAAGCCAGCATGACTTTTCCGAATTGTGCTGCGCAACTTCTTCTCGCGTGAACACTCGTTTCCGTTGGGCAAGGGTTGGAGGAGAGTATGAAGGTGGTCTCTCGTCTCTTTGGTCTTTCCGCCCGAGCGCCTCTTCATGTTCCCAAGATTGAGACTCATCAGTGAGGCTTGAGTCCACCATTACTAAGCCTCTTGTGTACATCAGCTATCAATACCAACACTTATTGATGTTGGTGGGCATAAATAAATAAGTAAGCTAAGGACGTAAAGTCGCGGCGAGCAGCAGAAGAAGCCTGCTGTCGGTGGCACCCGAGAAGAAGATTCTGATTCGCACTTTTTTCTCTTTTTTCTCGCTTTGTATATTCGTCGACAAAATGCGTGGTTACCAAAAAAATTAAATCAAACCAAAGGCGCCGCGTTTTTCGTTCTTCAAGGCATGCTCGTGTCCTTGCCCGTTACGACTATCATCAAAAGCTTGTCCTGTTCAAGCCGCAGGATATCTCGGAAATGTACATCATCAGACGTTATTGGCACTACATACATTTCCTGCAGCAATATAACTTTGGTAAAACCGGCTGTTACCATAGCAAGACAGGGTCGTTGCCTACCTTAATTCCCTGGGGCAGATTTGCCACTACGCCCGCTCGACTCTTGGTACCAAAGTAGTGCAGCATGGCAATGTAAGCCACTGAAGAGGCTTCGTCAGCGGGCTCGAGAACCTGAAACACCAGCATCACAACATATTTCTTGTAGCCACAGAGATACAGTGGAGATGAATCGACAGTGCAGGTGAAGCGTACAAAGAGGGAGTGTATTCTGTGGCGCGAAGTAGCAGAGAGGCCGGCGATGTAATTGGCCAGCTTAGAAAGGTTGACGCGACCTTGCACTTGCAATTCATCGGGCAGCAGCCGCTGCATAGATCTGCGCAGAGAAATGGCCTTAATATTGTGGGACCCGTGAACTCAAATGGATGAAGACGAGATTGTAGAATACGTATTGTGCGGTCCGGCCAGGTGGTGCGCCGAAACGACGCATTTTTCCATATTTGCCTTAACAACAGAACCTCGCCATATTACATTACCTGAGCGAGTGTGGACGTCGTTAGCTGCCAAAGCGTGCAAAGGAAGGAAGGGAAGATGGAGGAGTGCAGCACCGCCTGTCTCAGACGATCCTGAAGTTGGCCGCAGAGGAGAAGTCCCGTAGCGAGAAGGAGCAGAGATAGGTGTGGAAGAATAGGCGGCAGTTTCATGTACACGAGTTTTGGCGAGGTGATCAACTCTGGGCGGCTTAGTTGCTGTGTTGACATCGCCGCTACTGATCGTTGCGTGAGATTTATTCAGGAGGTTGAGGTTGATATCTTCCACTTCGAGAGGCGTGCTTATGTCGACATTAATATCGATAGTAGGCTCACCAATAGCAATCGTCTTCATTTCGTCTTCGTCTTCTTCTTCTTCTTCTTCCCTCCCGATCTGGTGTGAAGCCATCAGGAGATAAGCTCCACACTGCGTGCAACGGCATGACGCATTGGAGGGGAAGAGGACGCGCAGCAGCAGCAGCAGCAGCAACAACAACGGGAGGTACCTTCTCCTCATGTGCTGATCGGGTGGGTCGTGGAGGCGACGTGCGCACTCGTTTGCGTGATGGCAACGTTGACTCGTCGGTATGCAATGCGGCTGAAGTGGCAACAGATGACGTGGAAGCGGAGGAGGGGGGAGGGGAGGAGGACGAGGAGGAAGAGATTGGAAACGACGAGGCTGAGGGTGACAACGGCGATGAGGGCGATGGAGAGGTCCGTGAAGGCTCGGTGTAGTTGGCAGAGGGGGAGGAGGGACCATTGAGAATCTCTTCGCCCTTGTGAGTCTTCTTGACAATGGGTCCGGGTCCCTCGGTTATCATCTGCCCAAAGCGAATGCATAAAAGAGGAGATAACGTCAGAGCTCTCTAGCCCGGGGCTTCCATTCTCGCTCTTCTTTGGCGAGTTGTGGATGGGGAGACGCACGACGTTCTCCTGAAAGTACTTCTCGGCGCGCTGCCTGCGCCACTCAGCGAGTTCAGCAGGGGCAAGTTCATTGGAGGTCTTCTTGCACAACTCTGTCGGGGCCATTTCACCTGACAGCACGCTGTCCCTGAGGCCCTGCAGAGTGTATTGCATTAGTCGGCTGCCAAGCGGGAGGGGAGAGGGGGGAGGGGAGGGGAGGGGGGGGCGGACTTGATTGCGCTCGTCTTTCAAGTTAAATAGGAGTGTGCGGAACTTGGCCTGATAGTCTCGGTTGGTCTGTTTCCCGAACATACACCACAGCTCCAGCTCCACGCTCTTCGCTATCGCCTGCGCCTGCACCGTGTTCACGGACGTGTCTTCGTTCTCAGCTGTGGCTACGCGAGGCTGTTGGAAGAGAACGAAGGACCCGTTACGTGGAGAATAGAAGCACGAACTTGGGGAGGAAGGGGAGAAGGGAAAAGATGGTAGAACGAGATACTCACCATGGATAAGGCCTCGGCTAGAGAGGCCACCACACGTTCTCGCACAATCCGTGTTGTTTTATCGCAGTCCTGGTAATCGCCTTCGTTCTCTGCGTCGTCCTGGCGCGCACGCTTCCTTTTCAAGCCTGACATATTGGGGCGTGCCGAAGCAGGAGCGTTAAGCCTCGTGTCCATTTCGTTTGCTTAAATGGATTAAGGTTCTTTTCTCTGGTGGGGGGGGGACAATGCACCGTTCCGGGAGCTGCCGTTGGAGAGGAGTTTTCTTCGGGGGCGATACTCCTCATCACCAGACGAAAATGCATCTTCAGCGTGCCGACCGTCAAAGTGGTCGGTCTTATCGTCAAATTCAGCTTCTCCTTCCTCTTCTTCCTCTTCTTCCTCTTCTTCATCCGTATGAGACTTCTCTCCTGAAGCCGCGGCACTCTCCCACTCGGTGAAGTTCACCTTGTCCGTGACAGGATCGTACCAGGGGGCCTTAACATAAGCCTCTTCTTCATTCCACTCGGCTTCATCATCTGAGAAGAGTGGTTCATCATCCCCCTCTCCATCGTCTTCGTGATCTTGTTCTTCGTCTTTGGCTCGCTGGCGCGATGAATTTCCTCGTTTACGGCGTCGCTCGGAGCATAAGGGACACACATACTTTTCCATTCGTCGCCCTTGTGCTGCCGAAATGTTAACGCACTTGCCATGGAACCACTCATCACACTCATCGCAGGCTATCATGAAGCCGTTTTCGTGTGATTTTCTACAAATACAGTAGACTGGTGTTTCACCCTCATGGCTGTCCTGATTAATCATGGCTTCTGCAGCGACTGCGGCTTTATCATTGTGGCGCTTCGATCGTCCTCGCCCCCCCTCATTACTTGCGAGTGGTCGGGAAATAACGCCTCTTCTCATTCCCCCACCCTTGCACCACCTGGTTTGTGTGCTACTCACGTATCTTGCGTGTACGGCGGGCGGGGAAGGTGCTGGTCCTTTTTGCAACCTCCTTTTTTTCTCCTCTTTCCTTTTTCTATGTCGACTTTTAAAAAAAATGGTTTTCTTCATTAATTTGTGTTTTGTTGTCGTGACCACAGACGAGTTCTTCCTCTCACCCACACATTGTATAATGGCAGAATACGGTACGGCCGTTTGTGTGGGTGTATTCCTCGATACTATGTTTGCCTTTGATTTTAGTAAAAATTCTCTTTGTTCTGGTCAAGCAGAAGCTCAACTTAGGGCTGCAGCGCAGCGAGGCAATACATCGCTGCTGAGCCAGCTTATTAAGGAACAAAAGAACCTTAATCTCAATGCCACTGATGGCCTTGGCAACACCGCCCTACACTACTCAGCCCATCATGATCACCCCGGTACGCACGCATCCCCCCCCCCCAAATGGTGGGAAGTTACTGTAGTGGTAAGGCTTAAGTTAGATTATTGTAATCTTATCCGTAGAAACGTTGGAATTATTACTGGAGGCTGGAGCGGATGCTAACCGGCAAAATAATGCTGGAGATACTCCTTTGCACAAGGCCGTAGCAAAGAACTCCATCCCGTGCATAAGAGCTCTAATTGTGCGTCCTCCCTGCTTCCTTTGCGAGTCTCATGTAGATGAGGCTAAGGCACCCGTTACAGGAAAATGGCGCCAATCCCAAAACCGAAAACAGGGAAAAGAGGACGCCTGAAAGGATGGCCAAGACCAAGGAAGTGAAGGAACTGATGAAGAAGGCTCGCACGACTTCTGTACCAGGTACGTGGCGTGATGGTGCTTTAGGTGGTGATATACGGCCTGACGTTGTGGACTATAAGTCGTCGAGGTGGACAGGGACATGTTGGCTGACGAAGGTGACTTCGATGATTGACCGTGGTAAATCGGGCAGTGGCAACAGGGCCAAGCGGCGCTCTTGTAAATTACTACTGAGCTAAGTCGTTGCATTGTAGCCATGCGTTTATTGCCCTTTTATTCGTAGCCCTTTTTTGCGATTGCCTAGCAATCGCGTGCGTAGCCGATCGTACGCCATTCTTATTGGCTAGCGGGTCTGTACTTCTTAACCAGACGGGCCAGGTCGTCCGCGTTCTTCACCACGTTCTTGGCTTCTTGAGCCAATTCGCGAGTTGCTTTCCACGCATTGTTCACCCGAGCGTTGTCGGCATCCAGCACTTGCCTGAATAATACAAACTCAGATCAGCATTACCCGTCCCCCCCCCCCAAACAACTAAAACTATACCTGTGCTTAGCTAGTTGTGCCTCGTATGTTTGCAGGATGTGCGACACAGATTGCGGCGAGGTACCACCAAGAGAGGTATAAGTCGTCATAACCTGTTTAGGGTCTAGCACGGCCATAACTTCGTTCTCGGGTGCGTCGATTTCTAAGTCTTGGAGGTGCTTCATGCAGAAAGCGGTATTGGAGAAGTTCTCGCCTCGGCGATAGAGCTTACCCACCAGCGAGCTGGTTGCGAAAAGTGCAAACTTAATAACTAGTGACTTGCTCTTTCTTTCCGAGAAGAAAGTAGTGTACCCGACGATATCGTGGGCCTCACGGAAGGGAATGTTATGCTTGAAAACGAGGTAGTTGGCAAGCTCCGTGGCAGTGCCGAAATTAGCCCCGGCAAGTTCCTCCATCCTCTTCAGATTAATAGTAGTAGACTGAATCAAGGGAGGCACCACATGGAGAGCCTTGCAGGCCATGTCAAACGAAGCTACAAGGATTTCTTTATCTTCATGGAAATCCCTGTTGTAGCCGCTCGGTAAACCTGGCAACAACTTGGTGGGTCAATTATTCCCGCTACTGCCAACTTACTGAAATGATCATACCCTTCATCATGGTGCAGGCAGCAGTGAGGTATCCGGTGGCTCTGCCCGCGCGACCGCGCAGCAGCTCCAGTGCTCCAGGATTTTTTTTTTGGGGCATCATGGAGCTCCCTGTAGTGTGCTCTAGTGCTTCAGCAGTGGGGTTTGGGTAATAGTGGTGGTGGTGGTGGTGGCGGTGGTGTACCCATAGCGAAGCCATCATCAAGGGTAAGCGTGCCGAATTCATAAGATGACCACATAATGAACTCGTCGGCAAGCCGAGACAGCGTTACGTGGATGAGGGCCACAGCTGACACCGCTTCCAACATAAAGTCGCGAGATGAGGTGGCGTCCAAGCCATGCAAGTGAATTTGCTGGAAACCCAGCAAGTCTGTGGTCAGCTGGCGGTCAATGGGGAACGATGTGCCCGCTATGGCGCCAGAGCCCAAGGGATTCTGGTCTGTGGTGTCATAGGCCGCCTTCAGACGCTGCAGATCGCGGAGAAGCACGCCAGCATAGTGTGAAAGCCAATAGGCAACAGAAACAGGCTGAGCCTGTTGGACGTGCGTGTAAGAAGTCATCACGTCGTTGAGGTGGGCTTTCGACCGCGTTAGGAAAGCCTCAACCGCATCTGAGACCTTGCCTCGCAGTTCAAGCAAGCGGCGTCTTGCGTAGAGCTTGGAATCCAAGACAACCTGGTCGTTGCGCGAGCGGCAAGTGTGCATACGACCTCCGACGCTCATACCCAACGCTTCAATGACCTTCTTCTCCGCGTTCATATGAACATCCTCCTGCTCCGGATTCCAAACCCAGGTTTTGTTCTGCCACTGCAAGTCGAGGTCGTGAAGGGTGCCGAGAATGGCGGCCGCGTCGGTGGGTGGGATGATGTTTTGGTGACCCAGCATCGTAACATGAGCCATTGATCCCCATAGATCTTCACGTACAAGATGGCTATCGACAGTGATAGACTCAGTCCACTCCAGAAGGTTACGGTCGACGTCCCGAGAGAAACGCCCTCCCCACATCTTGGTGGACTTTTTCTCAACGCGCGAGCCTGTTTCCGTACTCAGCACGCGCACAGTTTCCCACCCTGCTTACCTCCCACCTCGTTAGACACACACACACAAGTGGTCTGAGAGAAGTAAAAAGGAAGCAACAGGGCCCTACCGGAGATGCTCGTGCGTTTCGGACATGCCGTAATGGTTGATGTTGCGATACGTTGCGGTAGATTACGAACGTAGCCACTGGCCACACGACGCATTGTTGCTTGGTTTAGGAGGTAAGATTGACTACGTAGGCTTCTGGAGGTGAGCGCAGGTGTTGGTCAACAAGGCTGAGAGATTTGTCTGCTGCGCCTTATTCCCAAACTATCGAACAAGTTTCATCTTTGGGTAGGGACACGCGGTTGGATGGGTCAAGTTCTTGGAACATCGCCCAACGCGTGTCCTTACACATCCCTCCTTATCGAGGAGTTGAGAGAGTCTCTTTTACCCATTCGCTTCTCCTACCGTAGTTCACACCAAGCGGCATGAGTATCAGGAGTACTCCTCTCCTTCCCCTCGGCTCTCGACTGGCCGATTTAATTGTTAACAATACCCCAGGTTTTGGGCTGGGGAGAGGCTTAGCTCGCACGATGGTAGGGCGGAGCGGTAGGCTGGCCCCTTCCTCGGTACTACGTGAAGTCGGCCGCTCGCCGCTGCGGGCCTTCAGTACTGCAACTCGCAAAGTTGATACTGAGCGCGAAGATGTAAGACAGACCCCATCTCCACTTCTCTGTTATCGAGCTATTGAGCCTCCTTGTAACGTTATCCTCTTCAGGCCTACTTGGTGCTTAGCGACGGGACCTTTTTCAAGGGACGGTCCTTCGGAGCTCGAACTCCAGTAGCTGGTGAAATAGTCTTCAATACCGGCATGGTGGGCTATCCGGAGTCCATGACAGACCGTACTTCCCAAGCCCTCCATTTGTGATCAAGCTCTGCGTGCTTACCCGCTATATATATAGCCAGCTACAGGGGCCAGATTCTTACGTGCACCTACCCGCTTGTCGGGAATTATGGTGTGCCCAACCCAGCAGCGCTGGATGAGCTTGGCCTTCCCAAGTTCTTCGAGTCTTCTCGTATACAGGTAATACCGCACGTCATCATTCAGTCCTCTAGCTCTCGCTCTGCTTGATTTGAACCATGGAGGCCTTGTCCACGCTTGCAGGTCGCTGGGCTGATTGTCCAAGAGGTCAGCCCTACCTACAGCCACTGGAATGCCGCCATGTCTCTCCAGGAATGGCTTCGAGGCGAGGGCATCCCTGCACTCGAGGGAATTGATACCCGTGCTGTCACCAAGAAGATACGTTCCGGTATGTAAGCGCCTTCCCACGACCCATGCAAACTCCATCAACTTATGCAGACGTATCTCTGTGCAGAGGGCGCTGTTCCTGCCAAAATAATCTTCGACCAAGATATTCCTTTCCAGGATATCTACAACCGCAACCTTGTGGGTGAGGTCTCTATCAAATCTCCGAAAGTCTACGGCAATGGTCCGCTAAAGGTAATACCATGTTCAACATCTTAGCTGGCCAATCGGCGCAACTCAACCATTTGGTAAAGCCCCTACTCCTGCCCTAACCATTATCCTGGTTCCATCGTGCAGATAATTGCCGTGGATTGTGGAATGAAGCACAACATTATCCGGTCTCTTGTGAACAAGGGCACAACGGTGAAGGTGGTTCCATATGATTACGACTTCACCAAGGAGTTAAAGGAGGACTACCACGGCCTATTCCTCTCCAACGGACCTGGTGATCCCGCCCAGCTCACCACTACCATTGCCAATATCCGTCATGCCATGGACATAGGTCTGCTCTCTCTGCTCTCTCTGCTCTCTCCCTCCCTCCCCAATTGTTTGGCTCACTCTCTGGCGCACTCAACCAGGCAAGCCTATATTCGGCATTTGCCTGGGCAACCAGCTACTTGCGCTTGCCGCGGGTGCCAAGACTTATAAGCTGCCCTTCGGCAACCGAGGCCAAAATCAGCCTGTAGTGGACCAAATCACCGACAAAGCCTACATCACCCCTCAAAACCACGGCTTCGCAGTCGACACCACCTCTTTGCCTCACAACTGGAAACCCTATTTTACCAACGCCACCGACAGCAGTAATGAAGGAATCTTATGCATCAACAAACCTTACTCGTCAGTGCAGTTCCATCCCGAGGCGAAAGGAGGACCCTACGATACCGATTTCCTCTTCGACAAGTAAGTTGGTCGCATCGATTGGACCCAGAGAGTTCAATGCTCACTGTCCACACTCCATCTTATCTCAGGTTCTTGAGCCAAGTGAGAGAGTATGCTGAAACCAAGTCGGTCAATGTAGGTATTCACACCCGTGAAGGTGCTCCAGTCAAGAAGGTGGTTGTGTTGGGTTCTGGTGGGCTCCAGATTGGCCAGGCACGATCCCCTTTTTCACCACACACACAAAAAAACAAAAAACACCACCTGTTTTTTTTTTTTTTTAATTATCTATTTTCATATAATAAACAGGCTGGCGAGTTCGACTACTCTGGCTCGCAAGCAATTAAGGCGTTCAAGGAGGAAGGAGTCCAGACCGTTCTTATCAACCCGAACATCGCTACCGTCCAGACAGCCAAGGGTCTGGCGGATTCGGTCTACTTCCTGCCGGTGACTCCGTACTTTGTGGAGCAGGTCATTAAGAAGGAGAGTCCCGATGGCATTGCGCTCTCCTTCGGTGGCCAGACCGCACTCAACTGTGGCGTCGAGCTCTACCTCTCGCGCACCCTCGAGAAATACGGGACGAAGGTGCTGGGCACCCCAGTCAAGTCTATCATCGACACGGAGGACAGAGAGCTATTCGCCAAACGCCTGGTACGGCCCCACCTGTCCAACAACAAGTGCCAATTGGGTCAGTCAGCAAGCGAGTGGTGCACTTACCCGTTTGTCGACCAATGTTGCGTGGATAGGGAGAGATCAATGTCCCGATTGCGCGCAGTGAGGCCTGCGACACTCTGGAACAGGCCCAGCGTGCTGCTGAGAGCATTGGCTTCCCTGTCATAGTGCGCTCTGCCTATTCCTTAGGCGGCTTGGGATCCGGTTTCGCGTCCAACCCCAAGTGAGTGCCCCCCTCTACAACCGCTTGGTCTCATCGAGCCCATGTCTGTCGAGCTCACCCGGACACACCATCCTTTTGTGTGTGTCTTTTCCATCGCTTCCAGGGAGCTGGAGGACATAGTTGTCAAGGCCTTGGGATCGGCGCCGCAGGTCCTTGTCGAGAAATCGATGAAGGGCTGGAAGGAGGTCGAGTACGAAGTAGTGCGGGACGAGCGTGGCAATGCCATCACAGTCTGTAACATGGAGAACTTCGACCCTATGGGCATCCATACCGGCGAATCCATAGGCAAGCGCCGCCTTCCCTCCCTCCCCCCGCCGGCATGTCTCTTGGCTACACTGTAGGTAGTCTTTGTGTCAGTCGCGCTTACCGTGCGCTGCACTGTGTTGTTTGGTGTCATCCTCTCCTCCCTCGCAGTTGTTGCCCCTTCGCAGACGCTCTCGAACGAGGAGTACCACAAGCTACGTTCCGCGGCCATCAAGACGGTGAGCCATCTCGGCATAATTGGCGAGTGCAACATCCAGTACAGCCTGGATCCGCAGTCTGAGGAGTACGCCGTCATCGAGGTCAACGCCAGACTGTCTCGCTCCTCAGCCCTCGCCAGCAAAGCCACCGGCTATCCGCTCGCCTACGTCGCGGCCAAGCTCGCCCTTGGCGCCGAGCTCCCCGACCTCAAGAATTCTGTAACCAAGGTGCGTGTGATCCAACTTGCTCTCTCTGCTCTCTCTGCTCTCTCTGCTCTCTCTCTCTCTCTCTCTCTCTCTCTCTCTC